>ARYC01001527.1:0-40497 GCA_000711775.1 Oxytricha trifallax | reverse complement strand
AAATGGTATTACTTTCAAGACTGTCAACAGAGTGAAAAGAGTGATTGATTTTACAGTGCCATTTATAGTAATAATTTAAACTATATTTATGATTAAATGCAGAGAGCTATTACTAATAACATCAAGTTCATACACGCTGATGAAGCTGTGTTTACCTTCAACACCTTTATTAATAAGTCTTGGTATAAGAAGTATGATAATATAGAAGTCTACGATTAGAAAGAAAGGTTGTAACCCATGCAATTTTAGCAGGTATTAGTGAAGACTCTGGCTTAGAAAGTTATGTTGTTCATCCTCGCTCTATTAAGCGAGCGTAGTACATAGAGTTCCTACATAAGACCAGAGATAAATACAACGATTAAGAGATCATTCTGTTTGTTGACAACCTCTCAGTTCATAAGACTAAGGAGTCTAAGAAAGCTAGGAAGAGTTAAACATTACTCCTGTATACAATGTTCCTTACAGTCCTTAATTTAATGGAATTGAATTCTACTGGAGTTAAATCAAGACCCACTACAAGAAACTGCTGCTATATCACCTAATGCTTGACTTGCCTATATATACAGTAGACTTGATTCAGAGTAGCTGCAAGAGAGTAAGCTTAGACAAGACAACAGTTTGTGCGAGAGAAGGAAGAATGAATGTTTATAAATAAGTTTTAGATTTAAATGAATGAATAAGTTCACATATTAAACTAACCCATAAAGGGGTTTGGCTTTTCTTTCTTTTCCTCTCTTATGGCTTGCTTGGGCCCATGTTTCTTCTCTTTGTGCCAGCTCCTGCATCTATGTTCAATTCTTCTGGCTTTTAAACATCTTTATAAAGTCTCTTGCTCACTTCATAAATAGTCTATGACTTCCTCTCTCTGTGAACCTTCGCATGCTCTTTCATTAGGAATATACCAGTTCCAGGTTTCCCTACAAAGTTATTATGAATCAAAGCTTACGTACGAGAGAGGAATGGATGCTTCTTAAGCTCAGCGAGCCAGGTCTCGCTTATTAGTATGCCTTGCTTCTTTTAACCTTCAGGAGAAATAGAGTAGCGTTTTTGAGCTTCTTCAATGATCTCTCTTAGATAACTCTTTCTTAAAGTGCGAAGAACTCCAAAGAAGAAGCTCCTTTCTGGAAGCTTGTTAGAGAGTTGTTTCTTGGTAGGAAGATAAACTACCAACTCTTCATCTTTCATCGCATCCAAGAAATCTCTGGGTAGTTTGGTATATCTATCAACTTTATTCACTGTTTTTGAAGGCTTTCTTCTCATCGCAGACTATAGCTTTTAAGAATGAAATTTTGGTACCTTCCATCGTTGGAAGGAATAAACCCACTATAGCATATGATTAAGAATATGTCACATGCTTACCATGCTAAGTGAGGTATCGATAGAGATCTTCCTTGCTTCTAAATCTTGAGATCATTTCTTAAGCTTCAATCCTCTTCATTGCAGTACTTATAGATTCCATCCTTGTTCCTTCTCTTGTTATTGAATTTAGTTCTGGATCCTACTGTTAAAAATCTTAGTATTAAAAATGGGCATCTTATAGGAGGTCAACCTGCTAAAGATATGTGGAGAAAGCTGCAGAAGCTTTAAAAAACTTCAGAGATGGAGCTCCATTTTCATCAATTTAGTTCCATTAAATTAGTACTAAATTTGTTTAAATTTAATTAGTACTGGTACTAAATTCGTTTAATTTTAATTGGTACCACTTTAAAATACCAAAACTTAATTAGTACCTACTTTTAACCTAATGAGGTTTTAATGGAAAAGTTCCAAAATGGTTCAAAACCTAATTGGTACCAGTACCAACCTGAATATTATCTAAGTTAGTACCAAAATTAAAAATATTAAGCATAATATTAAAAAAATTATAGTTATAAGCTAAGTATAAATTTGAGCTCTAACACTTCAATATCAACCATTAGTGCTGCAGTGCCAACTTCTATACATAGTTGCTATAACTTGAGAGGTTATTAGAGCTTTATAATACAAATTTAAATTTGAATTTAAACATGGCGGCTAACTTAAATCGTAAAGCAATCTCTCTTGGCAATGGTTTATCATAGCTAAACTTTGGCACCACTAAAAAGCAAGAAGTTATTTATATTGAAATGGAAGTAGAGTTAAGAGCTCTTGAGTTTGAAGCAGAGGTTTTCAAAATTGAAGTATCTAACTAGAAGGGGAGAACAGAGATAGGACTTAAACATAAATTGAAAATGTTGAGGAGCTAAAAGAACAGCAACCAATTGAAAAATAAAAACACTTTGAATGCTATGATTGTTAAAACGTCTTCTCAACTGAGTAGAGCTTGAAGAGGCATATTAAAGAAATACATTCTGGTAAAGCGAAGATTTATTTCAAGCATGATAAATTGGATGGCAGGTATTAATGCACGACTTGCATGAAGTCTTACACTCACTCAGCTAAGGTTAAAAGACACATGCAAAAGCATCATTTAAGCGAGTTTTTAATGTAAGATTAAGAGACTTAAAAACTTATACCTGCCAAGAGAAAGTCTAAAACTCTTGAATCTTTAAGAGAGTAGTAAGAAAAGCTCAAGAGGCAGAAACGATATGAGTCAATGAATCAACCTGCAGGCAATACATTTTTAGCATGATTCTAAGAGAGAGCTATGTATATCCCTGCATTAAATGCTGTTGATCTTAACAATTGTATAGAAAACTACTTGAATATTAACGTGCTTAGCAAGGCAAAACTTATAGTAGTTGACGAGTTTGCATACAAGGTATATCCTTTCAGCTATCTCATTAAGAATGAACAGTATTAGAATGAGTTTGCTAACGAATATATCGTTCTTAGAGAAGCTTAAAAAAGAGATTGCAAGAACTTGCTTAAGCTAGACGGTGTTATTTTAGGCTTTGGGTTCATTGCACTAAGGCTTAAGAAATATGAAATGACTCTAAGAGACTATCTATATCAAAACAGATATCCGGATGACTTGAATGATATACTTTCAGATATGATTAAGGGTGTCTAGGAGTTGCATGAACTTGGATATGTTCATAGAGATCTAAAGCCTGAAAATGTGATGCTCAACCTCTGTCCTTTAGAAGTTGTAGTTATCGATTTCAATAGAGCCTTAAGATAAGAGATTGTAACATTAGCAAAGGTCCTTGGGACACCAGGATACTTCCCAATCAGAGAGAAGTGGACAAATGGCTCTGTTTAGTGGGATGTATGGGCAGTTGCTGCTATCATATTAGAAAGTGACATGGAAAGCATGTCTTACTTTGGTACTAAGCATGAAAAACAATCAATTAGCTTAGCTTAGAAGCATATAAAGTAAGAAGATGTCTGCGAAGAAATAAAAAGCATAGTAGAGATGATAATCGTGAGAGCTCCTTCATATCCTAGATAATCCTTAGATGACATACTTGAGCCACTATAGAGAGCAAGATTCAAGAGATACAACAAAGACAAGCAGATTAAATTTGTTTGAATTAAGTACTCTAATACTCATTAAATATTCATTAAATTCGCATAAAACCTGCGTTTTCTCTACTAACCCCAATAAGACCCCAACTATACCCTACAAATCAAAGCACTTATAAACCTCACTAAGGGGTTTTGGGGTTTTGAATGTGCTTCTCCCTATTCCTAACAAAACATTTCTTGCTAGATGAACTCATGCTCACGATTAGTGACACACAAACTTCACCATAGAAATACACAAAGGAACAGACTAAATAAGTTCACTATTTACTTCAACATGAACTTAAACTTAGACTGGGACATAGGAAACTAAGCAACAAAGACGAACTAGATAAACAACTTATCAAGGAGAAAAGATTTAAAATCGAAACCTTTATGTCACAAGTGAGAGAAAATGAAAGAGATAAACAAATCAATGAAGATTATTACTACGAGTATTAAGGAAGTATACTCTTTTGATATTAACTATTACTTAAAAGGGCTTGTCCCTTACATATATATAACGTATATATTCATCCGGGGGGCCTTGAGCCCCCGATGAGGATTAATTATTATTATTATTATTATTTTTATTCTATCAAATCAAATAATTTAAATTGATTTTTAATATTTCTACAATCTTATAAACTTTTATAATATTAAATATACCTTAGCTCAGCTAAATTTATAACAATTTTTTATAATTTATGTTAATAAATTAAGCAAGTTTATGCTTCTGGAGTTTATTTTATATTTTATAATAAAATAAGATAAATATTTTAAAATAAATAAATCAATTTAGTATAAAAATTAGAGTTTCACATTAGATATTTGAATTATCGCTCTTGTCAAAGATGTTTCCATTGAAAAATATATTGTTTGATTTTATATACATTCAAATTTCCTAACCTAATAATTTTACTTTAGATTTTATTTTAATTTTTTTCATACTTATATTTTAAAAATTCCAAAAATTTAATAATAGTTATTTACAAGCAATTTTTTAATCTCTAGAAATTAATGAGAAAATAAATTTTTAATTAGATTTTTATTCAACAAAATTGTAAAAAATTAATAGTTAAATATGTGGAAAATCAATATTGAACCAATAAATTTTTTGAAAGGTGAGCTTTTGAAACTTTAAAAATCATTGATTTATTCAGAATTTCTCCCATTAATTTAGGATTCTTCATTTTAAGCACAGCTTTTCTGCTGAATGAGTAATTTTAGTCTTGAAGAATATTTATTAAACTAATGTAAATTAAAAAAATTAATTAATAATATTTTTTTGAAAAATCTTTGGGACTATTATCATTCTTTTTTATAAAACTAAGCTTTCTTTTTCCTATAGATTATTTATTATTTTTCTTCTACTATTTTTACATATTTCGCCTTTAAAATAAATTTGATGACCATATATCTCCCATTTCTAGATCTTTTTCTTTTATTTCATGCTTTTGTTAAAAATTATGTTTACCTCTGCCAAAGGGTGAAGAGTTATTTGAATTGGAGCTTTGAACATTGAAATTTATTCTTAAATTGGGGGCTACAATCATTATTAAAAATTTCTAGCATTAGTAAAATAGATTTAATGAAACTTTTTCGATTCTTTATCTTAATAAGGCTGCTTTAAATTATTTCAAATTATCTATTTTTGTTGTAATTTTATATATAGAAAAATTTAACACTCAATTAAACTAAATATTTGATCTTTTTATTAAATATAGAATCTATTATTATCAAATATTTTACCATAAAGAATATAAATTTATTTGAAAAAGACTTATTCATTAATAAATAGTCAATAAGAGAAATCTTAATGCGCTATAGAATAAGATTAAAATAATTATTCTCCAAAAATTTAAAACAGGATATGAAATGAAATTATATATTAAGCTCAAGAACTTCAATATTTTATAAGAATCTCCTCAACTATTTAATTGAATTATTTGGGGGAAATTGAACTAAACTTTAAATCTTACCATCTCAGTGAACTTACTTTCTCGATGTTTGCTATTGTTGACATATATTTATAAACAAGGTAAGAGTAACCTCACTCTATTAATATGTATAAATATAAATTGTTAGATCTTGCTAAAAAGCATGTTTAATATTATTAAGTGAGTTATTTTCACCAATTTGAATAATTTTAATACGAGTGGACAATACATTACAATGCCCATTTTAATTTAATTATTATTATTAAGAAATTAATGTTGAAGATAGACTAAGGCTTGCTAGGGGCAATTGCTTTCATGATATGTTTTTTGAAATATTTTTCGAAGTTATTCATATTGAACTTGTCTTTATTGCTGAGATTCAAATTATAATCCCAATTGTAAGTTTTAAATGAGTATTTTGATCAAAATATTTAATTAAATTTTTACATTGAAATCAATTATTCATTCAAAAGTCTAAATTGAAGTTAAATCCAAAATATATCCAATAATTTATTATATAAAGTTGATATAATTTACCAAATTAATGAGTATCAGCATTAAAATTATAAATATATCATTCAATAATAAATCAACACAAATTATTATAAATAGCAGTTAATTATTTTCTGATTCTATATGCGAAAGAATTGAAACTTTCTCCTTCACTCAAAATTTCATAAAATCATAAAATTATTGAATTTTGCACAATTCTTTTGATAATAAATATTTTTCTCATTCTCCGTAAATTTATTATAGTAACTGTGGGATTACTAGAACTTAAAGACTCTATTTTTCCAAGTGCCAATATATTCATGCTTGATATTTTATTTGAATCTTAATCTTAATTTTTGACTAAGTTCAGAGAGCTTTGCTAATTTTCACGGTATAAACTCCATGCTTTAATTAAGAGGGGTGAATTTGGGTTTAGAATAATTAGATTAAAATAATAGTATTTTTGCTGGAATTAAATATAATTATTATAAAATTAAATTTACAATCTTCGTTAGATTATATTTTAAGGACAAAATATTGGATTCTTAGATTTAATAATGATAGTACAATTTATTTGTTTTTATTGCGAAAATAATCAATTAATTAATAAGTATAATTGCTCTAAGCTCAAATTTTCCAACTTAATTAGAATAAGTGGTTTTATAGAATTTTCTCTACACTTAAGCAAGGTGTTAAAGTTTAGATCATCTCCAAATATTCTGCGATTTTAGTTTTTAAATATAATTACAAAAAATGTTTCGTCTTGTATTAGGAGTCAAAAGATTAGATTCATTTTGATTTCATGGGTAAGATTTTATCATTATTTTAGAATCATATTTTTATTCTGTAAAAAGTAGTCATTATTGATATATCTTTTTAAAAAATTGGATTATTAGTCTAGCTAAAAATAAGTTATAGTCAATTAAAATTGAATTTTTGAAATATTTCGATCAGAGTTTAACATTTTTAGTTTTTAATGAATTTTTATTTTTCAAAATAAATTTCTTAAAACATCTTTAACCTACTATAATTTTTATTACTAAGATTTGTTGGAGTTAAATTTTTTTAAATGAAATAAAAATATAGTTTTAGCCTCTTAAAAAGGTGCTCTGAAGCTCCCTTTACTTTGGAAAAAATGTCTAGGGGATTTATTCTATCGTTTCTTTAGATTCTTGCTTCTTGTAATAGTAGGAGGACTCATCATAGTATTCGGAGATTTCTATTGAACAGGTGAAAAACATTCACTTATTGGAATTCTGATTGCTAAGCTTTTATTAAAATAATCATCTGCTGAGAATTGATGCTATTTTTTGCAGAACTCATGCTGCACATTTATCATTCATAATAAAAGTAGATTTTGCAAGATATTTATCAAAATTACTGTCTATAGAATAGTATTCGAATTTAAATTTATCTTAAAGGTAACTTCAGTGCCGTGTTAATGCATGGACTCTACATTCACAACGCCATTTAATTATTTCAAAAGATCATAACTCATGCTCAAGCCTAAGCCAATCCCTGAAGACCCAATCATTCCGTTTTCTGTAACTGAAGAACTTTTGAATAACTGGAAAAGACTTTGCTTTGTAGACTTTAAAAAATAATATATTCGGGAAATGTTTCACATAACTCAAACTGAAATTTTCTTACTATTTAGATAATTTACTGCCTTTTAATAAATTAGTTTTGTTATTATTCTTGATTCTTATATTTCAAATAGCTATATTTGATATATTTTTTAATAATTTTTTTGCTTCTTGCGAATATCTTTAAACTATTTAAATATTAACTAGTAAGATATGATAATTTTCAAAAGCATTAGTATTATTTTGCAAAATCGTGAAAATTTCTCAATATAGTATGAAGATCATAATTATTTTGAGTGTTGAAAAATGACTATTTGTATTTATAACTTTAACAAAAGCACTAGTTAATTTATATAAATAATTTTTAATAAAATTAATTACAAATAACCTTTTATTATAAAATTATTCTTAAATTTTAGATAAATTCTTTATAGTTACATATTTAATCATTTTTTTCTATTTGTAACATTTGCAATTTTAAGTGAACAGAACCTCCCCCAAATATTAATTTCATACTCTGTCATTCCTATACCAGAGTCAACTATTTTAGTAACCAAGAATCCACATTTGCTGCATTTATATAAAAAAAAATATTTGATAAAATGAATTTATCTTGAAATTTTGACCTCTCTATGTTAACACTTTAAATATAATTAAAATTTGCCCTGAGTCATCTGTTGCAATTGATAGATATACTTATTTAGTTTTTAGATTTTACAAAAATTATTATATTAAAACAACGACTAAATGTTTTAAATTTAATTTTCATTATATAATTGGTAATTAGATAAAAATACTAAAGCCTATAGGAAATTTAAAAATCACTTTCATCTACTAAATGAATATATTGATGATATAGCCATTTTGCTGAGTATTTTTTTTCAAAATAAAAATTTGAAGCTTATTGAATTGTATATAGAGGCTCATTTTTATTAATATTGAAATCCTTTATTAAATACGAAATTCTACAGAAGCAATAAAATTACAAAGCAAGATTATTTGAGGTTAGATGTTTGCTTGATTAATCTAATTTATCTCTCAATAAAATAAGATATACACTAATCATTATTATTTTTTTATTTAATCTCTCCTTAAGGAGTAAACTTGACTGCATTTTACATAAAGTTGACTACTATCTGTTAATATCTCTCCCATTCTCCTTAATACTTGACAGTTTAGTCAAAGTCTATTTTAACTTCAAATTTCAATTACTTTTGTTTTATTTGCATCTCAAACAATTCAGCTACTTTCATTAATTGTAAAAAATCAATTTTTAAAAATAAAGTAATCACATTTAAATTTCAAAAACTATTTAGTGTCCTTTATTAAATTTTCAAAATGTAACATTTTACGATCTCATGATAGGTAAGTAAATTGTTTATTAATATTTATTTTTTTTGCATGAAATTATGAAATTCAAGGTAAATAAAGCTTAAAATAAAAATATTGTAAAATATTTTTTTAATTTAAAAATATAGAAGAAAATAAGTTTGTTTAATTTTTCCATGATAAATTTAGGTCGAGTTAAATTATTTATAAAGAAAATTAAAATTAAATTATTAAATGAAAAAGTAATATTTTTACAATGCATCAAATTAAAAAAATATATTAAATGATTTGATTTAATTTTATTAATTGGTCTGCAGGATGCTATTTTGTAACCTTTTACATAAATTATTGAAATACTTATTTATTATTAAAAAAATTAATGCACATAAAACAATTCTGCTTAATTTGCTGAATATCGATTTAACTTTTCACCATTAGATGCATCATTCTAGAGGAAGTATTAATAATTTGGAAGTATGTTATGAAATAATTTAAAATTTAATATTTTAAATCCTCAATTTTCTGTTTCATTTTTTTCTCTTGAATCTACTATTTTTCTGCGATACCAGAGATATTGATATTCTTAACTTTTAAATCAATTATTTTTTAATTTAATTTTATTATAAAAAGCTAATTGTTAACAACATACAATAATAGAGTTGAGTGGATTCATAATTTCATGGGAAATCGTTGCAGTTAACATTTATTAGTATCTATTTATATTTTTTTCATTTTCACTTTGCAGTAGTTAAGAAATATTTTTAATTATTACAAGGACTGTGTCTTATTCCTCAAAATTTTCAAAATAAAATAGAATTAAATAATGAAAAATTTATGTTTTAAAGTTCTATTTCTATTACTTCAGGCTCTTTGTGAAATAAATTGAGTTCAGTACAAGGATCTCTGCCATCTATATCAATCAGAAATTTTACATTAAAATTTTTAATTTTTTAATTATTTAAGAAAGTACTACTTTTGGATATTGGTATTGCTAATTACATATCATAAAAATAAATATGAATTTATTTTAGAATATTCCCTAATAAATTTATTATAGGAATAATCTGAAACTCAGAAATTATTTCGTTTAGATTTTTCCTTTCATTTTTAGTAATTACTCTCAACTCCCCAACTTTATAAGGTTAAAATAGTTGCTTTTTAAGATAGTCTCCCATCGTAATGATGTTTTATGAGTCAGATTCTTAAAATTTTAACTTATCTAATAAAATATTATGAAATATTTAAGATTGAAGTGATGCCTTAGGTTCTTGATCAATCTATTTTGTATTACTAATACTATTTATATATTAGGTAATAGATATTAAATAAACTTATTAATCTCACAAAATTTTTACAATTCCTAATTTATATAGAGGACTTTATGTTCAAGAGTTGAAACTAAGATCCCTTACGAGAAAGAATTTATAATATTTTAGTAGGATTATTTTAGCGCCATCAATTGCTTTATATAGAAAAATTTTCTTCTTGTTTTTTGAGTGGTTGATAAACAAATTCCACAAAACCCAATAATAATAAGTACATGCCATATTATTACGCATTAAAAATCAATTATTAATGAGTAATTAAATTATATTTTAATTTTTAAGTTTGTTAGGTAAAAAAGTTTTTATTTCAAATTTATATTATCAATAATCTATAAATCAAAGTAGTCTAATTAAAAATGTAATAGCTTGTTTATCCTGATTCATTAGTTTCTCTAGCTTGCAAAGCGCAAAATATTATCAATTTTATATAAATAACATTTCAAAATATTGCTAATGCTTTACTAATCAAAAAGAAAATTATTTAAATAATTAAAACTTTTTATTAATTATGGACTTAAGGGTATCGACACTGATTTTAGTAAGTCCATATAAAACAGTTAGTTCATATTATGCAATAAATAGCTACTAAATATCTCCCCTTCTGCATCTTTTTAAACCAATTATAAATGGAGTAATTAGTAATAGAATCTATATAGAAATATATTTAAATATAGAATCAAATAGCTATATTGACTGGCTCGCACGCTTTAATGTAAATAATTTTACCTCATTTACTCATTTACAATTAATAAATTTAATTGTTAACTTTTGAAGGAAGCATAAGTAGTTACAACCCATATAATATAATAAATTATAAATAACTTATTGTAAGTAAATATGAACAAACAAGTAACTTTCTTCCAGATTTATATTTAAATTTTAAATTAATTTAAGAATATCTTTCAACTTGATTTACCGAATAAAAAATATACTTAATTATATTATTCTCCCTATTTTCACAATCAAAATTCCAAAACCCCTTAATGAGGTTTATAAGTGCTTTGATTTGTAGGTAATTTGTTAGGGGTTGGGGTTATTAATAGGTTTAACGTGAAATTTATAGTAAACTTATTTAATTTAATCACTCAAAATGCACTTTTGGATCATATGGGAGAGGTCTGAAGTTTATCTTACTTAACCACAACTTTATCTACTCTATTGATATGTCTGATCTTGAGTTTGGTTTTATTATTATAGATTCTGCCATATGTATTATTGATTTAGATACTCTGGTTTTGTCTATAAACTACTTGATTCTTTACTTAGCATCTTTATCGCACTTTTTAGAGTAGTAATCGTTGCGAGGCATATCTCACTCTTATTATTGCTGCTAAAACCCACACATCCCACTAAAAGTCCCCATCTCTCCAGTCTTCTCTTTCTGGATAATAGCCTTGAGTTCCCATCACAGTTCCAAGCCTTGAGACTTCAACTCTTTAGGCTCTGTTGAAATCGATTATTGCTACTCTTACTGGTGAAAAGTTTATCATTATATTTTCTGGCTTTAAATCTCTGTGAACAAACCCTAACTTGTGAAGCTCTTTAATACCTTGTATGGTCTGAGTTGCTATTTATCCAAGTTACTTATGATTCCTTTGATCTGTTATGAAATCTCTTAGAGTCATTTCATAGAGTGGGAGTCTGAAAGCAACATGATCCTTGGCAAGGAGAACAGCATCTAGCTTGATTAAGTAACTACACTCTTTAAAATTTGCTTGAGTGAGTACTTGATACTCATTTGTAAACTCCATTTAATATTTATCATCACTTAAGAGATAGTTGAAGGGATACACCTTGTATGCGTATTGAGGATCATTGATAACTTTTTTATCAAAAGAGTCCTCTAGTGTATGATAACTTTAAAGAGAAGTATCTAAATCTATTTACACAAGAACTAGTATTTTTTTGTATTGAATTTTGATCATGATTTTTGTGATTTCGGATGCTAGTAGGTTGCGTGATTTCCTCACATATTCTGATACACTAGCTTGTTCAAGCTCTACCACTTTCGAAGATTCTCTTTCTTTTCTTTTGTTGAGAAGCTCAGCTCAACTTCATGTTTTTCACTTCTATATCTTTCTTAAGTGCCTTTAATAGATGCTCTTCAAGTCTCTTGTATGAGAGTATTGCTTATGGCACTCAAAGCAGTCATACGTTCCATCTATTTTATCATGCTTTTAGTATACAGTGGGCTTGGCTTCTCTATGCTCTTTCTTATGTCTGTACCAGCTTGATTTATGAGCAAAATCTCTCTCACACAGCTCACAAAAGTATACTTCTATTTCTTCAGTTTGTATAGGAATATCATTAATACCTTTCTCCTCCTCTCTGTCTCCCAGACACTTATTTGCCATTTATTTTCTATTATTAATTTCTATTTTAATAACAGAGACCTCAAGTGATAATTCTGGTAGTTCTTTAAGAGAGTTCATCTCACAGCTATCACACTTTTTATTGCTGCCAAAGGTTAGTCTCATTTAGTTTGATGGAAGTGCTGTTGTTTTTCTTAAAATGTTAGCGCTCATATTTAAATTTGAATTTAAAATTATAAAACTGCCTCTATAACTGAGAGCTTATATGAGAGCTTTGCAATCCTACAAGTTTAAAGGGAAGTTCTTAGAGTATTAGAGAAGAAATATAAGTGTTAAGAGACAATCCAGCTCTAACTATGGGGGAGGAAGTAACCATTTTTACATTAAATAATAAGTTGATTACAGCAAGTACCGATTTAGGAGTTGCAACTAATTAAGTACTTACTGCTTTAGGAGGTATTTTGTGATTTTTTTATTAAATTTAGGGTGCTCCTAATTAAGTACTAGCATTAATTAATGCTCCTAATTATGTACTAACATTTTAGGAGCTGATCCTAATTAAGTACGTACCAAATTAAATTAAAAAATATGGAACTATAACAGTAGAAATTGATATCAACCTCTCAAGTTTGACACCAGTTCTCAAAACTTCTCAATATCCTAATAAGAGGTTGATCACCTATAGGATGCCCATATTTAATAGTAAGTCTTACAGAGGTATATAATTGAAATCAATAAACTTAAATTTGAAAATCATTTCTTAGATATGTATATAAGATGGAGTCAACGAGATGATGTAATGAAAAGAGTGTAAGCACAAGAATTGATTCAATGATTTAGAAGCAAGGTGGATTTGCATCGCTACCTGGTGCAGCAAGGTAAGGAACTCATAGTAACTTATCTTGATTATGTAGTTGGTTTGTTTCTGCCAACGATGGAAGGTACTAAAATTTCATTTCTAAGAGCAATACTCTGCGAAGAGAAGAAAGCTTTGAAAACTTAAGATGTGAAGTTTGCAGATATTCCAAACTATCCAGAAATCTCAGTGACTAACTTATATGATGATGTTATGAATGACCCAGAAGTTTCGCAGTACCTGCCTAAGAAGCAGTTGTCTAATAAACTACCTGAGAGAAACTATTTCTTTGGTATACTTGCAAAAATTAAAGGTGATTACTTGAAAGAAATTATTCATTAATCTCATAAGAAAAGATACAGCATCTCTTCAGTAGATAAAGACAAACAAGGGATCAAGATAAGTGAGAGCTGGCTATCAGAGCTGCAGAAGAACCCTTATATTTCAAGTAAGATTTGTAGTTTAACTCTTTAGAAAAATCTGGTACTGGCATCTTCTTGATGAAGGAATAGAGCAAGCTTCACAGAGAGCGAAAGTCGCAGACAAAGTATGAAGTTAGTAAGAGACTTTATTCAAATATTCAGCCTCCAGATTAAATGAACATAGATGCAGGAGCTGGCAGCAAGAGAAGAAACTTAGGAAAAGGGAAGCAAGAAGTAGAAGAAAAAAAGAGAAGCCAGCTCCCTCTTAAGAATTTTAAATGTGACTTATATACTCATTAACTTAACTACAAAACTTATTTATATACATTCACTCTCCTTCTTTAGCACACTTTTAAGCCAATTAATTATCTACTCTCTTCGCTGAGCTTTTAATAAAGTCTACTGTATCGATAGGTAGGTCATGTATCAAGTGGTATAGCAGCAGTTTCTTGCAATGACCTTTTAATATCTCCCAGTAGAACTCAATTCTATTAAACTATGGACTGTAAGGTACGTTGAACACTGGCGTTATTCTAAGTTGCTCATAACTCTTCCTTGTTTCTTTATTCTTATGAACAGAAAGATTATCAACGAATATTATATTTTATTCAGGGTACTTCTCTCTCAGCTGCTCTAAGAATTTAATATATTGCTCTGTCTTAATAGAGCGAGGATTAATTACATAAGTTTCTAAACCAGCATCCTCGCTAATACCTCCAAGAATTGCCATTGTTTATACTTTGACTTTCTAGTCATATACTTCTATGTTGCTATGCCTCTTATACCAAGACTCCTAGATGAAAGTGTTTAATGTAAACACAGCCTCGTCAGCATGAATAAACTTAATATTATTCTATTAGGCTCTCTGCATTTAATAATAAATATAATTTTAGTTGTTTTTGTAAAATGGCAGAGTGAAATCTATTACTCTTTTGATACAATTTACACCTTTGTAAGAGATACCGTTTCGTTTATAAATGTTTGCAACAGATTATGCAGAGATCTTCAACTCAGGGAACTGGCGGTGAAACATATTAGTTAGTTTGTCGAGAGAGAAGTGACCCCAATACTTCAAAGTTTTATCATTAATAAGATAGTCAATATGCTTTTATAGAAACTTTGACTTCCTCTTAGGCATAGAATTCAGCTATTATTGCTTTAGTTATACGGCTATAAGACAGTGGGATCGAACAGTTGATGGACTTCGCTTTAAGAGCAGTGCAATAGACTTATAGTTCAGTACTGGTTTGACTTATTCCCTGTATATATCACATCCATATCGCAGTTTAAACACTAAATCTATATACTCTTCATCATAAATAGACCCCAAAAGCTTGCTATTTTTGTCTCGCATTTAAATAATAACCCCAATCCCTAACAAATTCTCTAAAAATCAAAGCACTTATAAACCTCATTTAGGGGTTTTGGGGTTTTTAGTATCTTATTAATAAATGATAGCAAATTTACTTTAGAGTTAAAACATTACAATATTAAAATATTAATAATAAAAATGCTTGCAAAATTTAATTATAAATGAATATTTTTACAAAAAATTATAAATCCAACATTGTTGTAATATAATTTTAGAAAAAGATTTTCATGCTTGCTAAAATTGTTTTATTTATGAAATTAATGATTAAATTTAACAATAAAAGTCATTAAATAACTTCAATGCTTATAAATAATTTCTAATATGATCTTATTAGAGTCAGATATAACTTCAAAGAATTTGAGATTTCTTAAAAAAATAATTTTTATCTCTCATTATATTATGAATCATTTTTTATTAAAACACACAAGCTTAATGCGTAAATTCGGTATTTATTTTGTTATTGTAGGAATACATTTGATTTGGGAAAAATAAAATAAATTAAATTAAAATAATATGAAATTCGTGTCAGTTAACTTTCTGGAAACCTAGACAATATGGTACTTGTTCGATAGAGAATTCAAAATTAGCTGGACTTTACTATTGGCGGTACCCCTCTATTGCATCCCCAAAGCGAGTTAAAACGACTTTAATTTTTGGTGATTTGTTTAGTTGATTTTAATGCAGAAATTAAAGTCGTGTTAACTCGCTCTGGGGATGCAATAGAGGGGTACGGCCAATAGTAAAGTCCAGCTAATTTTGAATTCTCTATCGAACAAGTACCATATTGTCTATGTTTCCAGAAAGTTAACTGCCACGAATTTCATATTATTTTAATTTAATTTATTTTATTTTTCCCAAATCAAATGTATTCCTACAATATTATAAATAATTTTTTTTCATTATTTTAATTGTACAGCGCAGACAGATGCTGTAACAATGATATTAAATCGATCGTTTTCAAGAGCCTTTTCGTAATTTTCAGATTAAGTGTAATACTCAAGATACATGCAAGCATCATCATAAGTGAATATTTTGAAAATTAGAAAAAAGAATAATACCACTGAAATTAAAAATAATTAAAATATTTCATTTATAAATCCAAACATTATTGACATTAATTTCTTCATGACGAAATTGAATGTATTATGTCTTTAAAAATAGAATATTTTACTATAAAAAATAAAAAAAAACTTTAAAATTATTATTTCTTTATATATGAGAGAATAAAAGCATGATAATTATTTCAAATTTGGAATATCTTATTATTATACAGATCTTTCTTCACCATAGATTATTTAATTAATTCTTTAAATTAAGCAGCTTATAAATATTTTCAATAAAAATTTAACATTTAATTTAAGAATTTCAATATAAATATTCACAGGAAATTGTTAATATATGTATAGAATAGTATTGAATAAATTCATAAGATTTAAAAATTAGTTCAATAAAAAATAAAAGCATTGCCTAAGTATAATATTTATTAAAATCAGTTTATTATTAACAAATTTATTTTAGTCCTTAACGCTTCATTAGGTAAAGGATCTCTAAATAAATCTATCTTATATTTTATATTATTTAATTTATAAAATTTAACAATCTTCTTTTTCACAGCAGTTTTTATGTATTTCATGAGTGTTGTTAACTTAGTCATTACAAATAATATTTTTATAAAGAATCACTTGCCAACTTTTATATTAATAAGTCTTAAAAGTCGTAATTTAATAATGAAATTAATATTTATACTAAAATTTATAAGATTTATTATTTTTAAATAAGATTTATATTTATATCTAAAATCTAAATATAATAAATATTGTATTACTCTATCTAAATCAATAAATTTGAATCATTTTGATAAAAAAAATATAATCCTTAACCTGTTTTTAGATTATTAATTTCAAAAATAGAAGTTTGCTTTGTATCTTTAACTTTTTGATAGAAACATTTTTCAAAATTGAAAAATAATAAGATTCTAAGATAAATGAAATATTAAAGAAGATCTTGCTTTATTTATAAATTTGTATATTTTTTAATTTATTTCTAGTATATTTACTATTTTAATAATTTGTGGACGATTTAGAAGCTTAAATATAAACGTATTTAATCAAACAACTTAGCCTTATACTAAGAACTTTAATTTAAATAATTAAACTTGAAAATATACATAATATACAATCATTTTATTAACAAATTCCTGATTTGAATTGATTTTATGGGATTAACCATTTATATTCAAAACCTCAAAACCCTTTCAGTAATTTGATTGAGTTTTTTATTGATAAAAGAAGACTATTAATGCATACTTTATTAGGTTTTAATAGGGTTTATGTAGGGGTTTAATGTTTAAATATTAGTATTTTAAGAGAGTATAACAAGCGAGTTTTTAAAATATTTCACACAAACATAAGCTTAGAGTCATGTGGCAGTTCTCTAAGTTTTATCTTTCTAAGTTGATGTTTGATTGTTTCTATTGTTTGATAATTCTCATAGCTTGGCTTGATAATAGTTGAGTATGCAAGTTATCTGAGACCTTCTATTTTTTATTTTTATCGAGATATTATTTGATTCTCTGCTTAGAATCTCTCTAACCCCCTGCAGCTAAAATAATCGTTTCTTGGCATGTCGCACTCTATTATAATTACTGCTAGAGCCCAGATATCCCATTAAGTGTCTCCATCTCTCCAATCCTCTCTCTCTGGGAAATATACAGGAGTGCCGTATACATTTCCTTATGCAGAGGCTTGCAATCTTTGAGCTCTGTTGAAGTCTATAATATAAACTCTAAGAGGCTGAAAGTTCAACATGATATTCTCTGGATTTAAGTCTCTATGAACATAGCCTAGCTTGTGAAGCTCTTCAATCCCCTCAACTATCTGCTATACTATCTAGCCAATTTATCTCTGACATCTATTGTCAGATAAGGATTCTCTGTAAGTCATTTCAAATAAAGGAAGCCTGAAGGCTACATAATCTTTACCAAGTAAAATAGCGTCAAGCTAGATGATATGCCTGCAATCATTTTACTTTGCCTTTTAAAGAGCATAATACTCATTTGCAAATTCCATTTGGAACTTGTCATCAGCAAGGAAGTAATTGAATGGATATATCTTGTAAGCATATTAGTCATCAGTAATGACTCTCTTCTCTATTTTATCTTCAAGAGTGAGGTAGCTTTCTAGGCAAGAATCTAAGTCAATAATTTTTAATATAGGAATCTTTATTGCCTCTATTTTAACCATGATTTTATAGATCTCAGAGACTGGAAAGTTCTTGACTGCTTTCTTCATCTTTACTTACTTCTAGACTTCAACTCTAAGAGACTCCACTGGGTTTCTTGATCTTCTCTTTTAGAGGAATCTATTCCCTGTAGGTTCATGAATAAAGACAAAACTTTAATTGTGTTTTTTCTTTAAGTGCACTTTAAGGTCTCTACTATGAGAATATGGCTTCTCACAGAACTCACAGACATACTTCCCATTTTTCTTTTAATGCTTGAGATACAACCTTGGCATATCGTTGTGTATATCTCTTATAAGTTGACTTGTAAGGGAAAACTATATTGCATTCTTTGCATTAATAGTCAACTTTGGCTTGTATTTATTAATGCTCGATGGCGGGTTGTTTAACCTCCTCCTCAATTTACACAGCTTCTTTGATAACCTCCTACTTAACTCATATTTAAATCTCAAAGCTAGACTGGTCAAAGTTGTCATAAGGCTCCCATTGAGTACAAGCGTCTCTGGTCTCTACTTTTTTTGGTTGCTGGAATGATAACTTTTATTGACTTGATCCAAGTAATGCCGCTCTTCACAAAGGTTAGTGCTCATTTAGTTTTCTGATATGTTTTATTATAATAATGATAAAATCTACCGAGATAAACTATTATAGTAGAGTAGAAGACACTCTGGTAGTTTCTTTGCTGAGAGGGTAGAAAATGAACTAACCATTAAAGACTGTAAGTTGACATATTTAATGAGAATTTAATACATTTTAGTAAATTAAAATACTCCGAATGAAGTTTTGTTTCTCTAGAAGGTCCTCCAAATCAAGTTTGAACTTAATTTGGAGGACCCCTAAAATAATTAAACATTATTAGGAGCAATTTAATGGAGATAGATTGATAAAAATAGAAATCAATCTGTGAAACTTGGAGCAAATTCTTCAATACCCCAAAACCCCAAAACCCCAATTCATGCTTAGTCTATGAGTTGATAGTGAATTGACACACGTTTATTAATGCGAAAATGCGACTAAGCGACTATTAATAAGGACTATAGTCGAAGACTATGTTGATTGAGAGTAGTCGTGACTAGTCTGAACATGAAAGTCAGAGTATACAACTACCCTTCACCATTGTTCATTTAGGTGGTTTGTGATTAAGTCTTGATTACTACTATTAACTTTTAAATTTAACTTAACTATTAATCAATCTAATCAACCACAGTTATAATCATTTGTCTTAAACTTAAGATTTAAGGAGGCGACTAAGTGCAGACTAGTATGACTAGGTAGTCTTGTAAGTATATTGATCATGACTTAGTCGTAGGTAGTCGAATGGTCGACTATCAATGTACATAGCACTAATACTAATAATGAATCTTCAAACCTTCAACACCCTCCACCATTGGTGGTTTATGGTGACTGGAACAGTTTTCACTCATTGCAGGTAAGTATAGTTGCAATGATTAAAGTTGAATCAAATATCAACAGACTTATCATATGACTAGTTTTAAATTCAAATCACTCTATTATTATTAGTGTTAACTCTAGTCATTTAGTTGAGAGTAGTCAAACTCAAACCACAGATCGACTTTGAAACCTTCTTACTCATACGTTATGGCAACTGAAATCCAACATCTAATCTACGACCACTGGTGAATCTGATTGTAATAGCAAAGTTCTTTGGTGTCTCATACACAAATTTTGTCAAGCTGCACAGGTAGTCGAAGTCATTTTTCAGGAATGGGTTATCTACTAAGACTATTCGTGAGATTGAATTCAACCTTAGTCATATTAATTTCCTCACCAGCAGTGAAACACTGCACACTCAAGCAGGAATGAGTTTGAGAGAGAGGTGTATAATGTTCCACAGGTAGTTCCCAGAAGTGCGAATCAGTGTCACTCACTTGAGGAGACTATACAAGCGCGCTTAAGTGAGATTCAAGAGCATACGACTAAGGAAGAGGTGGAGCTAGTCGATCCACAAAGACTAGCTAGTCTTAAAATCGAAATGAAGACTAAGTATATGAGAGAGCTGTAACTGGGATCGAAGATCATATTCATTGATGAGACTGTATTCACTTCCTCAACTCGCCTCAATAGAACCTGGGCACCTTATGGAGAGAATATAAGATTCCCAGACAAGAGACATGACTTCGGAGTGTTTGCCTTCTTGGCGCTATATCAACTGACAAGGGATTCGAAGACTACATTATTAATAAGGGATCAATTAAGTAGGACTAGTTCATTCTATTCATGCAGCAGTTGAAAGAGAAGTATAAGGATCGTCGACTAGCCATATTCATGGATAACCTGCAGGTACACAAGTCAATCCTTGTAAAGAAGGAGTATGAGCGACTGGATATCATCCCCATATACAGTATCCCTTACTCCCCTTAGTATAATGGAATCGAGAGCACCTTCTTTACTATCAAGCAGAGCTACAAGAAAGAGATGCTTAGTATACTACTGAAGGGACTACGACTAGACATCAAATTACTTATAGAGAAGTCGATCTAGTCGGTCGACTAAGACTACATTAGAAATTAAGCCAAATATGGCGAGACGCAGATTATGAGTATTAAGTTATGATTAGTTTAATTTAAATCACATTCCAGTTATCATCATGCTCTTGTTAGGTGTTCTCTGTTATTGTTCCATCATGAGGATGCTGCCGTCTGGCATCCTCTTTCTCTTAGTCACGTTCGAGAAGCGATTCTAGTCTAGTCGTGAGGTATGATGCGATTGCTTAGTCGTTTACCTAACTCATACTATTTATGATCTATCTTCTCTCTGACTGTTCTTGCATTCTGCTTCATTAGATAGATAGCCTTGCCAGGTTTCTCTACATAAGTTAGTCATAGAAATCTTACTTGAAACGAAAGGATGCTTCATGAGCTCATCCAACCAGTCGTCAGAGATCTCGATTTTATCAGTCTTGTTCTAGTCTTACCCCTTATTATACCTCACAGTATTAGCATGGTCGATGATTTGCCTTAGGTAGTCTGCTTTGACTGTTCCCAGAACACCAAAGAAAAAGTCTCTATCTGGTAGTTTACCTGAGTTCATCTCAAGTTCTGGAAGGTGCTGCGATACGACTTCATCACCCATAACATCCTGGTAGAGATTCTTGACTGAGAGCTCTTGGTAGTGAGGCACGACCATTCTATTAACCTGGTTTTACCTGAGAGACTTCTTGGTATTATTTAGTAATGTTTTCAGGAAGGCCACCTTAGTCGAAGCCAGTGGTGGCAGAAAGATGTTCACTATACAAAGTAAGGAACAGCACTTGAATCTTACAGTGAGTGGTTAGGTATTTGTAGAGGTCTTACTTCGATCTGATCTACCCATAAGCTCCTCGCTTCTTACTAATCGATTCGACTACCCGAATGATTCCATGACTAGTTTAGTAGTCGGACTATATTAATAAATGACTAGCTAGTCGAAAATTATTCTGATCTTAGTCCTCTAGTCGTTGAACCACTTCTCTAGTCTTTTAAAGATTCTAAAATAACTCTTGAATCCCCTTACTCAGACTGTAACAAACATCACTCAACTTTCAAGCTAAAGAGTGTCCACCAAGAGCAACATCAAATCCAGTGGTCCTCTGCAAATTCCTGGAGATTTAGACCTCGACTTGAGAGGTTTTAGATTTTTGAGGTTAGTAAAAATCTAGTCGATCAGAATCATAAATGGACAACAAATTTTCCAAAAACACCAGATCCGTCTTAGTCGTTCTTGATTCTTCGATCAACAATTTATGCTGGATTTTCAAGTAACCAGAGGATTCTTACACTGCAAAATTTAGAATCATACTTTCATTATTATTAGTAGCTGCAGTAGCTGGTTAGGTAGAAAATCTCTCGAAATCTTGGTTCGACTAAGACTAGTCGTTGACTAAGTTAACTATACAAACTTAGCTTTTTACAAGTTTGAAATCGATTAGCTTAACACTCTATAATTTTGATGTTCTTATGACTCAATTTGTATTAGTAACTATCCTATCTTGATTTTATTAATAGAGGTAGCTGTACATTGCTCTAGACTACCTCTGAAAGAGTGGAATGAAAGTATAGGTTGATTTTGAGTAGTAGAGAAGTATGAATCCAAGAATCGACTAGATAAACTATCAAGACTAGTCGTAGGTTTTTCGACTACCTAGTTTTCTCAAGTATAAATTTTTCGACTGACTAGTCGTAGATTTTGAGACTACCCAAGGTGTAAGATTCTTTGAATCTTGTAACAAACATCACTCATTAACACTCACCTACATACCAGCAGGAGTGATAGTATTAGTTGAAAATAAGAGTAAATGATAATAGTATAAAGCATAGGAGAGTGCATTGAAAATTAGAGTGTAAGGAGGGATTTTAACTTAGTGCGATATTAATAATAAACGACTAGGTAGTCGGAGACTAAGATTAACTTAAAGACTAAAAAAACTGCGGTTGAATGAATCTTAGGTTTGAATCAAATAAGTCTCTTGACTTTGGGGGGAACATAAAGTACTCTGTGTTCTGGTTGCCAGTTAAGCTTATCAAACTTCTCTCGACCTCTGCTAAACTGTACCAGTATCTGGTCTAAGGTTAGAGATAGAATTGCTTGATAAGATTTTTGATGACTGCGTTAGCTGTAGTCTTCTTAGAGTATGCTGCTGCATTTTCGACTAGTTACGACTAGGTAGTCCAGACAGAGTCGTAGTCTTAGTCATGAACAGGTATACAATCATTGAGACTAAGGCGTAGATATCGACTAGTCGATCACCAAAGAAGACTCCTGTAGTCGGATAAAACATTAATGACCCATCATACTCAATCTACTTTTTAGATGCGAGTACTCTTGCATTCTCAAAGTTCCTTAGTCTTGCCTTGATAGGGTAGTCGTTGAGGACTATGTTATTGAAGCTTAGTTGGTGGTGTACGAATCCGATTGTATGCAGTTCTCTTAAACCATATATGATTTGCTTCATGACTAGTCGATCCGAATGAGCACTGCGATTAGTCATCATATAGTAGTCGTAACTGAATTGAGGGATCAAGGTACTGGAGTGCGATGTGATCGCTGCCTTTCAAGAACATCTCCAACTAAGTGATTCCATGAAGTTAGAATTAGAAGGCAGTCTTAGTTATATCATACTCCCTTTGCAGCTACTCTGATTCAAGCTCCTCTTCAAGAAAACCTCTCAGTGCGAACAGCTTGTAGAATCTTCCGTCATGAAGCATAGTCCCATAAGGAGCACTAGTCATTTTTTACAGAGGACTAGGCTTAGTCGCTTAGTCGTAGAGATATTTAAAGCAAGGAATGATAAAAGTATCATCGACTCTGTACTTATTTATCCTTGCGATTGAGTCATCCACTTCATCCTCAGTGTCAGGGATCTCAATATCAACCTTTGGGTTAGTCTTCGAGCTTGTTTTAGCATTCAATCTCTACCTCTTCTTTGGAGGTTCCTTGAGTTCCTCCTCTTAGTCATCACTCTCATTAGCCATCGACTAGTCTTTTTATTATTATTAAATTTAATCTCTTTTTACTTTAGATATTGCGGAGTGAAATCCTTGCGACTTTTGTTCCTGCTTCTACAATCCTTAGTCGCTCTGCTGATTTATTGTGAACCTCTTTGACATGACGATTGAGATTGCTCTTATTATTAAAAACCTTGGAACAGGTAGCGCATCAATACACAGTAGTCGCTGGTGCTGAAATCGCACTCTTGTCATCCTCGTTGTTTGACTCTGGTAAGTTATCTTTGGATTTGTATATCTGATTGAAAGTTTATGGAGCTAGTATGAAACTCTGGATTTAGCTGGTGGTTGTAAAAGTTTGCAAAGTTCTAAGCATCGTTGTAAGCGATAGCCTTGTCGAACAGTTCTTCGTTCATGAATCTTATGTTTAAGACAAATGATTATAACTGTGGTTGATTAGATTGATTAATAGTTAAGTTAAATTTAAAAGTAAATAGTAGTAATCAAGACTTAATCACAAAACCACCTAAATGAACAATGGTGAAGGGTAGTTGTATACTCTGACTTTCATGTTCAGACTAGGCACGACTACTCTCAATCAACCTAGTCTTCGACTATAGTCCTTATTAATAGTCGCTTAGTCGCATTTTCGCATTAATAAACGTGTGTCAATTCAATATCAACTCATAGACTAAGCATGAATTGGGGTTTTGGGGTTTTGGGGTAATGCTTCTCCGCATATCTTTTCAAGGATGACCTCCAGTAGGCCCTCCCTATTTAGTAGTAAGATTTTAATAAACTTAGAATGGATATCCATAATTTTAAATTTCATTAAAATTTCTAGAAAGAGGAAGAAAGATGGAGTCTATGAATGATGCAATGAAGAGAATTTAATCTCAAATTTTGATAGGAAAATTTCGAAGTAAAGAGGACCTTTATAGATATTTGGTATAGCAAGGTAAGTGCTTAAGTAAGATTAATAAATCAATAATAGTTGGATTGTTCTTGCCGACTTAGGAGGGAACTAAAATCTCATTCTTAAAGCCTTACTGAGTGAAGAGAAAAAAAGCTTTTAAGCCTAATGAAATTAGGATGATTGAAATTCCTAACAACCCTGAAATATCAGTGACAAACCTATATGACGATGCTATGAGTGATCCAGACGTAGCTATCTACCCCATCAAAGCTACAGCTCTCTAATAAGTTGCCAGAGAGAAACTTCTTCTTTGGTGTTCTTGGATATCTGAAACCTGAGTACTTAAATGAAGTTATTTAAGAAGCTCATAAGAAACGCTACAGCATCTCTCCTGAAGAAAAAGAGAAGCAAGGTATTAGGATAAGTGATACCTGGCTGTAGGAACTTTAAAAGCATCCTTCATCTCAAGTAAGCTTAGTCTTCTAACTTTATAGAAAAACCTGGTACTGCTATATACTTGAAAAGAGCGCAGCAAATTAAACAGAGAGAGAGAAAGTCTCAAGTAAAACATGAATTGAGTAAGAGGCTCTTCAAAGATTTATAAAAACCAGTAGAGATGAACATAGATGCAGGGGCTGGCACTAAGAGAAGAAACATAGGCCCCAGCAAGCCTTAAGAGGAAGAAAAGAAAGAGAAACCAAATCCCTTTACGGGCAAATTTAATATGTGAACTTATTCATTCGTTTAAATCTAATAACTTATTTATATACACAACATCTCCCTTCTCTTGCGCATACTTTAGCTTTCTCATCACTGACTCTTTTAGCAGCACTCTTAATAAAATCTACTGTATCTATCTTTAAATCATGCATCAGATGGTAGAGCAGCAATTTCTTATAATGACCTTTCAATAACCCCCAATATAATTCAATTCCATTGAACTAAGGGCTGGAAGGAACATTAAATACAGGTGTTATATTTAGCCTTTCATATTCCTTCCTTGAGTCTTTAGTTTTATGAACTGACAAGTTATCAACGAATAGAATAATCTCTTAGTCAGCGTACTTATCTCTGAGTTATTGCAAGAACTTAATATATTATTCAGTCTTTATAGAACGAGGGTGAATAATAACATAAGTCTCGAGGCCACTATCTTAACTTATTCCACCAAGAGACTTTGATATAAAGGTATTGAATGTTAATACAGCTTCATCAGCGTGTATGAACTTTATATTATGCTCTTAAGTCCTCTGCATTTAATCAAATATATAATTTAAATTATCCTTATAAAATGGAACATTAAAGTCAATCACTCTCTTAATGCGATTGACTGTCTCTTGTAAGATATTCCGTTCTTTTTATATATGTTAGTTATCGATTAAGCAGATATGTGAAGCTCAGGAAATTGGCGATGAAACATCACAGCCCTCTAGGCTAGAGAGAAATGAGCCCAGTATTTAAGAGTCTTATCATTAATAAGATATTCAATATGATGCTGCTAAAATTTTAAGGGTCTCTTAGGCTTAGAATTAAGATGCTATCTCTTTAAATTCAATGCTAATAGACAGTGAGACCTCACAGTTGCTGGAGATTTATGGAGTAGCCTTGCTATAGACGTATAATTCAGAACAGGCTTGAGTTATTCACTATATTCATCACATCCATATCGCAACTTAAACAATAAATCTATATACTCACTGTCATAAACTGACCCCAAATCTCGCATAAACTCTCTTAAATACTAATATTATAGGAATACATTCGATTTTGGAAAATGAATTAAAATTGAAATTAAAATTAATTAATAATTAATTACCTTCAGTTATGTTTTTGGAAAATGTCTACAAACCCTGACAATATTATACTCTCTGGATAGCGCATAAAAATGAGACGGTGGTTGTTATTGCTATAATGAATTTATCTCATCGCCAAGCGAGAAAAACCCATTATACTTTGTTTGGGAGTTAGCTCAAAATCAAAATATCTGCTTTAAGATTCAAGAATATTGGCAACAGTAAAGTCCAGCTAAAATTGCGGGATCTACCGTAGAATAGACTTAGATTTGAATTTCGAGTCACTTTGGTTTTGATAATTGCCATGATTTTAATATTAAATTAATTTAATTTTAATTCATTTTTCCAAATCGAATGTATTCCTACAATATTTAAACATTAAACCCCTACATAAACCCTATTAAAACCCTAATAAAGTATGCACTAATAGTCTACTTTTATCAATCAAAAACTCAATCAAACTACTGAAAGGGTTTTGGGGTTTTGATTAGTATGAATGAAATTAAAATATTAATTAATTAAATTATGAAAATATAGTTTGAAAAGTGTATGTTTAATTTTAGAATTCATGTGTAATATTTAATGAATTAAATATTTTTAGACATAAATTATTTTTTTAAAAAAGTAAGAAAAATAATTTTCTCACAAAGTATTATTATATGCTAAAAATTAAAGCAATTTTATAATATTTTTAATTTAGGTATAATAGTACTTTTTAAGAACAGACAATAATTTATCTTGATTTACAGGCTTATTCATAACTTCTTCCATTCCTTATTATTTCAATTAAATTATATCGAGGTATTATACTTTAATGAAATAATTTAAACATCCTACTTTGTAGCAATTATTTATATTTTCATCATTTACAAATAAAACCCCAAAACTCTCTCCGTTTAGATTATTGATAAGCTATACATATTCTTGAGAGTCTTTAAAGATTTAATTTTATATGCTTAAAATATTTAGGATCTACCTTAATATATTAAATACCTATTTCCTTTTTCTAACATAAATCTATAACGTAAACAATAAAAAAATTACGATTTTTTTAATTAAAAAAAACAAAAACTATTAGGTTTTAAGGGATTTAATGCTGTTATTGCAACAATAGTTAATGCATCTCCATTCATAATTTATTTTAAATTTACCATATATCAATTAATGATTATATGAATATATTGGGGTATTTCTTTGCTGAATACTTTTTCTTAAACAGCTCAAAGATTTATTTAGTTGACTCATACCCATCCATAATAGGCATGTTCAAGTCCATTAATACTAATTTGTACTTTTTGTCACAGCAATCCATTTCCAAGTTCTTTTAATAAAGATTTACAGCTTCGAGGCCATTGAAAGCTTTATCGCATTTCACTTAAAACATCTGACTTAGAATTAATTCAAGAGTTATTAAATTGAACATGCTGTCGTCTACGATCAAGATTTGAGCGTGGTCTTCACATTAATAAGATAATATGCCATAAATAAATTCATTTTTGCTAAAGCTTAATTTAAATCTTTGAGGGTGATTCTCCATTGTAATCGAGCAAATTATTTGTGAATTCATCCGTATTAAAATTTGCAGAAACTTCATGCTTCATAGTTGTCAAAACAGTGCGATATATATTTATATATAAGATATATAAAGTCTAAGAGTAATTTATTGTTACTAAATAATATATTTTTAGAATATTCACTTAAAAATACATGTAATTTCAAATTAGCAGCAGTTAGAATTTTGAAGTAATATATAAAATTTATTGAGATTTATCTAGTCTTTTTTAAACTATATCGTATTTGATTTTCATAAAACTATTTTTTTTTTATTAACTTGCCCTCGCCTTTAATTAATAATTTTGATTATATTTTTATTAATGGTAAAAGAAATAATATTGTTCTCTTGGTATAAAGCAAATCAACTTTTTTATCGAATAACTGAAAGATTTTTATATATTCGCTGTTAATTTTAATTAATCATTTTCTTTTATCTTAATTACAATTCAAAAGAGTTCATAATTTAACAATGTAATGATGGTTTCCTAGGTCAATATCATAGGTGTCAGGGCCTGCTATATTAGCCATGCTCGTTATTTCTCTCGGTCTTCTAGATACTTGGCTCTCATCATTATCTTTAAGTGATTCTTTTTTGGAGCTCTATTGTCTAAGGTACGTTCCATCTGACTCTTCATCTTATTCCATAATAGGTTTTCCTAAAGTCATCTTCCTTTGAAAGTTCATGTTCATATATAGTGTAATTCAAATAAAACATTGATATCATTTACCTGAGTTGGTCTCTGCTTTAATAGTCGTTTTGTGAGAGTGCAGGGGTTGAGGGTGCTTTTTAATCAGAATTCTAGGTTTGAATGTGGGGGATACTTCCACTACTCATGTCTTCAACTCCTTGGCCATCGTGCTAATTTGGCAGTTTATTAGTTGAGTTAATTACTATATTTATTTAGTTCGCTCTTATCATAGTAGGATCATTTACTTAAAAAACACATTAATAATATTTAAATTATATTATCATCAGATTACATATACGATCCTAAGGGCTCTTAAGTATTGAAAATGTTTCTACTTGGTAATTCTTTATTAAAAGTTGGAAGATGAGAAGAGGGTGTTTATGATAAATTTTGCATTGACTATGAATTTCCTTAATCTTGGTAGGTTCTTTGATGGCTGTTTTATGATCTATGTAGAATTTAATTTAGATCGTTAAATATAGAAGTTAATTTTTTTAATTTTAATTTTTATTAGTAGTATTTAATAATTTATACAAATATGATTTTGATTTTATAAGAAAAGAATGCAATTATTAAATTTCTTAGAATTTTTTACATTTTTAGAAAAAATCTTTAAAAAGAATCATATCAGAAATTACTTAAAATTTTTCAGTCTATTACAACATGGAATTCTTATAATTAATTATGCATTGAATTTATAATTTATCAATAAATTTAATTAAAAAGGAAAATAATTTTAATTCAATTTTTTTAAGGATGCAGTTAATTGAGAATTTGAAATTATTTATAAAATACAATAATTATAAATTGGACGATTAATTAAGGGGAATTACATTTACATTTTAATCAAAAAGAAATCTTGAAGGAAAAAAATCTTATTAAATGATTATAATAACCTGATCAGTAATTGAACTGTCTAATTTTTAAACATATTTTTATTTAAAAATGATAGCTATATGTTTTTATGTTAGTGATTGATTATTAGCGATTTCTATCTTTATATTTTTTACAGTCTCTGTTCATAATAAAAATTTTATTAAAATTATTTTTCAAAGATAAATACTTTTTTAATGATGATAGATCGATTTCTTCTTTAAATTTATATTTAAACATATATAACTTAGATCGTTAAAAGATTGGAGATAATTTAAGTTGTTTAATTGCTGAATTCGTTGTAAGTTATTTCTCATCTCTAAAATAAATAATATTGAAATCTCTAATTAATACTTATTTTCTAGCTAGACACGATGATTAGGTCTATCATTTTATAATAAATAAATTATAACTTAATTTTTAGACAATGTGAAATCCTCTCTTTGATAATTTGGAATTTAAGGATTGATTACTCTTTCTATTAAAACACCAAAATACTTTTTCATCTGTTTTTTTTTGTGTTTCTTCCCTATTTTTCAAATCTATATTTGATAGTAAAATATTGTAATGCTTTTTAATTATAAATTTGTTTCTTATAATCTATTTTTGAATTAAATTTCATTGTCCTGGGTAATCAGAAATAATAATGAAAAATATATTTCAGGAAGATTATTTTAGTTAATATTATGTTTTAATAAAAGTTATGTTTGAATGCCAAGATATTTTGAAATTAATTTATGACTACACTTTTAGTATTCAGCCAAGATTTCAATGTAATTGTATCTTATTATGATTTGCAATAGAAATTATAGAGATAATTTTGGGGTTTTAAGGTATGTGGATAGCATTTGATGGATATATTTTACATCATTGCAATTTTTTAAATCAATCATGGATTTTACAGTTGGGATGTTTCAAAATTTGTAATGTTAAAACCAATTTCATGTAAGAAAATGGTAAAGTGTTTAATTATTATCTTATATTAAATTTACAATCTAATGCTATTTCAAATAAAACAGTTTTAAAAAACAACTTCTTTAATAGCAAATTAGATTTAATAATTGCTTAAAACTTTGAGAACTCTATTAATAGCCATAAAATTAAAAAAATATTTAGAGTTGGTCACTAATGTATAACATAAATTGAAAATTATAATAATATTTAATTATTCACTTCTTGACTCGTAAACATTTACTTAAATAACTATGATAAACAATAGTTAATGATACAATCAAAACATAATTTTTTTAAATTTATTTTATACTTAAAATGCAAAATTTTAATCAAGTACTTCACAATCATTTAGGTTTGATTGTACTCTTTAAGAAAGGTCTATGACTTCTTTTATATGGAGATGAAGTATTACTTAGCATTTCAGAAAGGTCTCCAACATCACTTTGTTCTTCGTAATAATGATTTTTCTCATTCTAAACTAAGTTTATATTTTGAGACTTTTTATTAATTTTAAATTTAATTAAAAATTTATAAATCATTATAAGACTCATTGAAATAGCTGCTCTCATTTATAAAGTTATTTTTTCCTCTATTGTCTTAAATAATCGAGCCTTTACGATATTAGCTTTATTTGTATTCTTTCAATGCCCTATCTTTGTTTGAAATAGAACTAATGCTCATTTATTTTCCAAATTTTAAGTTATTTTCTTCCAGACTTCTCAAACTTTTATTATTTTTGCGTTTTTTTATTGAATATATTGAAGAGCTATCTGATTCTTATCCGTTTCCTTTCAAGTTGATGCTAAATATAAATTAAAATAAAATCTCAATAGTAAATCATTGAAATATTGAAGAAAATTGATCCATGTTTTTATTTTTAGATGGTAATTTTTATGAAGGGATTTCAATTTAATTTTTCTTGTAACTTCTCGGCTAGAGAAGCATTCTGTGACTACTTCCTTTTTGAAAAAATCTGCTAAGTTTTGGATTTTATCTCTGCTAATGTTAATCGTCCAGAATTTCTTAAGCCTTATTAATCTGATTAATGTCAAAATCTTCTCCAAATACTCTTCTAAAAATAAAACTTAACAAATTTCTGTGTTAGGCAGATCTCGTGATTTCAGGATTCATATTGTATACTTTTTTTGAAATAATTGATTCTTGTTTTATTATACCACCTACTTAAAATGGCCTTCTATAGTTACTATGGTCATCCGCTATTGATACTTACTATGAGGACGCCATTGAATTTTAATTTCTGATTGCTAAAAATGCTTAAGGCTCTTTAAATCCATTGAATTGCTGATCAAATTTTTAACTTCGATTTTTAGAATCATTTTTGGATTATGAGCGAAACAGGCTGTTTGTTTAATTTATCGAATATATACCTGTGTTTGAGTGTCCTCTCACGCAAAATAAAATTAATGTAATATATTTTTAAGTATAAAATTCTTACGAGACACCGAGCTTAATAAAAACTTCAGTCCTCCTGTTTGGTTCTGATTCAATTTGAACTCTGCCCCTTAAAGCTTTTATTAAATCGTAACTCATACTCAATCCAAGACCAATTCCAGAGGTGCCAATCATACCTTTTTCGTTTTAGTCTTAGTTATTGAATAGCTTGAATAGAGATTATTTGGTTAATTCACTCATATTTTAATATATATATTATTTAAAATAATTAAGTATATATAGAATTTTGATTTATATAATAAATGAATAGGGAAGTTAAATTAAATAAATAATGAATTACAAATAATATCATTATTAAAATTATTATAAACTTAGACATATGAGGTGGTTCGAAATAAAAATTAAATCTAGTTGAATTTTTACTATATAATACAAATTAAAATTTACCTTATATTATTTAACTTCAAATGAGGGAAGTTTGACTATAAAAAAAGGTATATTAACTAATTTAGCTAAAAAAAACAAATAAAAAGGACATATTTACTTTTATTATTAGTTTAGATGGTTAAACATACTGTATTAATAAGCTTGATGATTGGATAACTGTAAAGGATTTACTGAGCAAGATATACAAGAAATTATTTCAATGAATGGATAAATAAAAATAGAGATTTCTTAAAAAATTACAGAATAGACTCAATAATTAGCAATATTTTACCAGGATTACCATTAAATCTAGAGGTAATGATACTGATTTTGGAAGTTACCTAATTAAGAGTTGTAATAATCAATAATAAAAATCATTTATTTTTATCTGAATTTATTTCTGAGAATTCCAAGTAAATCTATTATTTAATGAAATTAAAATTACTCATTCCAACTCCAGTATCTATTACTTTAGTTATTAAATAGCCGCATCTTTCGCACTTATCTTATATGTATTTGGGGTCAATACACACACTTTTAATATAAAATTTAAACTCGATGAAGTCTCATAGGATTCAAATGCAAGAACAATATAAACTGAAAATTTTATTCAGTTTTTAATAAAAACTAATTCATTATAAATGCAAAGAAATTATGTTTGTTTTTTTAGTATCTGATTGGGGAGAGTTTCCAAACTTCAAATGGCATATTTACCCAAGAGAGAAGGTTTTTCCGCCAAATGTAGAGTCCTGTTCACTACGGAAGTTTCTTATTTCATACAGAAAAAAATGTAACATTTAAAACTTCTCAAAATCTTTATAATCAATAATGATATAATTTTTCATATTTTAACATTCAATATACTTTCTATCTTGATAAAAAATTTCAAATATTCTATGAATATCACATTAATTATTAATAATTAAAAAATTAATTTAACATAGTTTTAATATATAATTAGACAATGGATAAATATATACCTTGAAATTACATAATAAAAAAGTCTTTTTATATAGGGTAAAGTTTGTTGAGATTTTGTTTTATTTATTTTAGGACAGGAATATTCAGTAGGTGGGGGGAAACTTCTCGGAGGCAGGAAATCCCCACCCTATTTTTTATTTAATCACTAATAATATATAAATTAGGATAAAAAAATAATCTTCTAATTATATTAGATTTTAAATACATTTTTAAAAGAATCTAATTTTATTTTGTATTATTGCTTCTGTTTATGAGATCCTATACTGCTGCAAATAATAATTAAATTTTACAAAGCAGTTTTTAAAAACTGTTGTATGATTATTATGATATAGTTTTTACTTTTAAAATAGTATTATAATCTATTTACTTTATTGCGTATTTTATCTATTTTTTCACAATGAAATGTGTATAAAAATAAATCTTACCTAATATTTTTATTCTTTTCTCAGAATAAACTTAGTTATTAAAAACAAAGTGGTTAAGTTGCTATTATTTTTATAAAGTACCTCAATCTAACCATTAAAAATAAGATAGAAGTTAAAAGTATTTTATAAATTAATGTAAATGTATGGTGGTAATAGTCTAATAAGTTGAGTAATAAATTATTGCAGTATATAATACTTAACGCAAATTTTCATTCTGGGAGCTTAAGTCAGCAAGATAGTTTAATTAAGTTTTTTATATTATCTTTTTGACTTTAGACTCCATCAGTCAACCCTCTCCACAGATGGCTCATTTCTCTTAATTGAAGAGGCAAGTTCCGGCATCTGGCTCATGTGAGCGTGATATATTAGTATATGCTATACGATAGTACTAAACTAAAAAAAATTATTTTTAAAATTAAGAAAAAGATAATTTTATCATTAATAATTAAGTTAAACATTTATGCTAAAATACTTCTAAACATGACATTAAATAAGGATTAAATTATCATCTTTAAAATGAAAATACATTCATAAGTAAAATTGAGAAATATATATTTTTAAGGATTTATTTATAAAATGAAAAGTATTAATAATTGCAATAACTCTCATTAAAAAGGTAAAAAGGTTTGAATATTAATATTAAAAATTAAAATTTTATATTGATCTCTCCCTTTTAAGTGAATTTTACAGAATTTTGAAGAAAATTCACAAGGATTTATTAATATCTCTCCCAGTCTCCATATAATATTTTAGGCATATCTGCGCTTTCTACTATATCTAAAGAGACCTATTTAGTCGTCAATTATACTTTAAATAAATCAGCGACTTATTTAACCACATCACTTGGCTTAAATAATAGTGGTGAATAATTAATTTTCCTTATTTTAAATATACTAATTTCAGTTTTATTAAACTTATAATCTAGTGGAAACGAATTTAGAAAAATTAATGTTTTGTAGCTAAAAAATAAAATAAATTTCATTTTTTATCGTAGCGCCTTGGAATAAATAACTCATGTAAAAACACCGCCGCGAATAAAGTTAAGTAATATGGATAAAAAACTGTAAATTTTAAGCTTTATCAAATTAGATTTATACAAAGAGCAATTCAATTTGTAATTTATTGAGACTGCAAAATTGAAGAATTTTATTATTACCTATCTGAGTTTTTTTTAAGGATGTGGTTTAAATTCTTTGTAGTAATCCCTAAATTTCTTAAATACAGGATAATTGATTTTTTTATGAAGTTGGATGTGGCTGAACATCTACTAATATTACAAGAGCAATCCAATATCATTTAAAATAATCGCTTTTATGATGGAAGAAGTAAAATTTTAAATTTGAGAGAAAGCTTTCCCAAGTCCCTAAATACTAAAAATAATAGATGTCAAGTAAAATTCTGTATGTAAAATTATTTTAATTCGACTATGATATCCTAATATTACCGACTTACACGTTGAAATTAAAGTAAAAAAACACACCTTCCATTTAGATTTTTATATTTGGAAGGTTATGGAAATCAGAACTTCAACTTAAAATTAAATCAATAAATTATGAACCAAATAAATTAAAAAAAATTGCTTTTCCAGCTGAGTCCTATTACAGTTCCAATTAATTTTAAAAATACAGTTATACTTGACTTTTAAGCAGAAATTTTTCATATTTATAATTAAATCATAAATTATTAAAAAATTAAAATTTTGGAATTGAATTTATTTTGTTTGAATTATTAGATGTCTATTTAGCTCTTCACCATATGGTACATCATTTTAGACGAGTAGTTAATTATTTGGAAAAATCCAATCCAATCAAAACCCCACAAAAAAATTATTCCACAGTAAATACTTTATGAAATTATTGCCTAAATCAATATTTCAATAAAGTTTTGACAATTTTCATGTTAATGATAATAAAAAAGAATATTTTTTAAATAGAATTTAAAACTAAAGATTACTTTAATTGAATTATTAATTAAAATCTTTCGTCTAAAATTATTTATATCATATATTAATCAAATTTATTGCTATATTTAATTATTATGTTTCAAGTTTTGTACTTAATAAAATTAATATTTTAATTTTTTCTATTTTTCTAAAAATATACCAGGTCAATTATAAATATATTTTATCCAGAATTTGATTAACTTATATCATTCATACTTAAATAGCTTGGTAATTTCTCAGACACTCAAATTATAGCACGAAATTCCAATAATTTCATAAAACTTGGTCAATTGCACTAAATAATTAAAATTCTCAAATAACTTATTAAAAAATGCAATTATTTAATTTTATAAAAATTTTGTATATAATATTTACAATTTTTGAAAAATATTAGTATAATTGACCATTTTATTAATAATTTTATAAAATAAAAATATCTGTACCTTTTATTGAAAAATTTAATGAATGTATTAGTAATGTTTAAATTTATATTTACATTTAAGAGCATTTATCATTTTATGAATTCTATCAAAAAATTTAATATAATTTTAATTTTGTAAAGTCAATTCAATAGAATTATAGAAAAATAGACATCATTCTAAAAGTTTGTCCTAAAATTACTTTTAAGAGTTTTGGAGATATAATCTTATACTAACTTTTGATAAATTTTTGGACCCCCATATTATTGTTCAGCTAAGTTTGATAAATTAATTATTGAATTTAATGGGTTCATTAACTCGTGAGAAATAGTGGCTGTTAGCATAAAATAGTATATATTAATTAAACGATGAAATTTATTAAGATCATTTCTTGATAGCGATTAATATTCTTTTCTTTTTCGCTATTAAGCAGTTGAGATATATTTTTGATGATGACGAGTATACTGTCCTTGTCCTCGAAGAAGACCTTGAATAGCTCGATCTCGATGACCTCCGGCTCCCTATCGAATAGCGTGGCCTGCTCGGAGGAGAGGTGCCTTATGTCGATCAGGAACTACTGCCTCTAGATGTTCTACTCAATAAATATTTGAATTGCGTTACCTAAACTAAAATTCTCTTGCTAATTGGTTCTTCTACTATCACCTACCTTATATGGGATAAAAAGTTTGGATTTTAGATATTCGCTCATTTGATTACTCTTCTCTATTTCCTTATTCTACTCACATTAAAAGAAGCCTCAAAAAATATTCTTGGCTGAGTTGTATTTTTTTTAACTTAATATATTATAGAGGATTTTTTTATCATAATTCACTGTATATTAGCATAAGAGAAATATCTAAGTTTGAAATTATAGATATCAATTAATTAACACATATCTTTATCAAAATATTAATTAATATTTTTAAATATTTTAAATGAAATAAAAAAACATAAATTAATTTGATTTATCAAATAAAACTATTAATTGATATAAATATTTTGACATTTTCATTATGGCTAGAAACAATTTATTTTATCATCACTATTTACTGTTTAATAAATATGATCCTAATAATTATTATTTAGAAAAATAATTAAAAAATTTGTATCAAGTTCACAAGATTTTGACAACTCATCATTAATAAAGAAAATTGTAAGGTATAAAATTTTAAATAGAAACTAATTTGTATAAACTATTGTTCAAATATTTTAATTTATTTATATAAAAATTATTTTTGGATAACTTAATTTGTCATATACTAAATTTCGTATTTATTATATATGAATCTTTGTAATAAAGATAAAAAAAATGCTATAAATAGCGGGAATAAATAAAATAACGTAATAGATTAAATATTGATCTCAATTATATATTAATCCTTTTTGTTTGATGTGCTATATTTAATATAGAAAATAATATTATTAGTTTGTTTTGTAATTTTCTCATTTATGACAAAAGGTTTGCATGCTCACAGATAAAATTAATAAATGGAATTAGTATCTCGATTTTTTATCAGATTATAAATTTTGAGTTTATCTTCACTCATTAAGTATCCTTCATTAAATAGGACTTCAATATAACTTGTAAGCATTCTTTTACATTCTATCATTTGTTTGAGTTTTCCGAAATTTCTAGCTTTTCATTTAATTTCAATGAGAGTTTTAGTAGACCTTGGCTCTTCTGAATAATTCCTTGTCTGTGCTTACAAATTGCGATGTCTCTTTTGGAGTTACATTCAAAACCCCAAAACCCTTTCAGTAGTTTGATTGAGTTTTTTATTGATAAAAGTAGACTATTAGTGCATACTTTATTGGGGTTTTAATAGGGTTTATGTAGGGGTTTAATGTTTAAATATTAGTATTTTAAGTGAGTATATGCGAGGTTTGGGGTCTGTTTATGACAGTGAGTATATAGATTTATTGTTAAAGCTGCGATATGGATGTGATGAATATAGTGAATAACTCAAGCCTTTCCTTAATTATACGTCTATAGCAACGCTACTCCATAAATCTCCAGCAATTGTGAGGTCTTACTGTCTATTAGCATTGAATTTAAAGAGATAGCATCTTAATTCTAAGCCTAAGAGACCCTTAAAATTTTAGCAGCATCATATCGATTATCTAATTAATGATAAGACTCTTAAATACTGGGCTCACTTCTCTCTGGCCTAGAGAGCTGTGATGTTTCATCGCCAATTTCCTGAGCTTCAATCTCTGCTTAATCTATAGCAAACATATATAAAAAGAATGGAATATCTTACAAGACAGTCAATCGCATTAAGAGAGTGATTGACTTTAATGTTCCATTTTATAAGGATAATTTAAATTATATATTCGATTAAATGCAGAGGTCTTAAGAGCATAATATAAAGTTCATACACGCTGATGAAGCTGTATTCACATTCAATACATTTATATCAAGGTCTTGGTACAAGAGGTATAGTAATATAGAAGTTTATGACTAAAAAGTAAAGATATAAACTCATGCAATCCTTGGTGGAATCAGTGAAGATAGTGGCCTAGAGACTTATGTTATCCACCCTCGCTCTATAAAGACTGAATAATATATTAAGTTCTTACAATAACTCAGAGACAAATACGCTGACTAAGAGATTATTCTGTTCGTTGATAACTTATCAGTTCATAAAACTAAAGACTCAAGGAAGGAATATGAAAGGCTAAACATAACACCTGTATTTAATGTTCCTTACAGCCCTTAGTTCAATGGAATTGAATTATATTGGGGGTTATTGAAAGGTCATTATAAGAAATTGCTGCTCTACCATCTGATGCATGATTTAAAGATAGATACAGTCGATTTTATTAAGAGTGCTGCTAAGAGAGTCAGCGATGATAAAGCTAAAGTATGCGCAAGAGAAGGGAGATTTTGTGTATATAAATAAGTTTTAGATTTAAGTGATTGAATAAGTTCACATATTAAATTTGCCCGTAAAGGGATTTGGCTTCTCTTTCTTTTCTTCCTCTTAAGGCTTGCTTTGGCCAATGATTCTTCTCTTAGTGTCAGCCCCTAATCTATGTTCATCTCGTCTGGCTTTTAATAAATCTTTGAAGAGCCTCTTACTCAATTCATATTTTACTTGAGACTTTCTCTCTCTGTTTAATTTGCTGCGCTCTTTCATCAAGTATATAGCAGTACCAGGTTTTTCTATAAAGTTAGAAGACTAAGCTTACTTGAGATGAAAGGATGCTTTTGAAGTTGCTACAGCCAGGTATCACTTATTTTAATACCTTGCTTCTCTTTTTCTTCAGGAGAGATGCTGTATCGTTTCTTGTGAGCTTCTTAAATAACTTCATTTAAGTACTCAGGTTTCAGAGTTGCAAGAACACTAAAGAAGAAGTTTCTCTGTGGCAACTTATTAGATAGCTGTAGCTTTGATTGAAGGTAGAGAGCTACGTCCGTATCACTCATAGCATCATCATATATAGGTTTGTCACTGATATTTCAGGGTAGTTAGGTATCTCTATCATCCTAATTTCATTAGACTTAAAAGCTTTTTTATCTTCATTTAGCAATGCCTTTAAGAATGATATTTTTGTTCCCTCCTGTGTTGGCAAGAACAATCCAACTATGGTTAATAAGTTAGTTATAAGAGAAAACTTACCTTGCTATACCAAGTATCTGTAAAGGTCTTCTTTACTTCAAAATTTCCTATTAAATCTTGAGATTAAATTCTCTTCATTGCATCATTCATAGACTCCATCTTGCTTCCTCTTTCTAGAAATGTTAATGAAATTTAAAATTATGGATATCCATTCTAAGTTTATTAAAATCTTTCTACTAAATAGGGAGGACTTACTGGAGGTCAACCTTGAAAAGATATACGGAGAAGCATTGAAAAACTTGCTCCAAGTTTCACAGATTGTTTCCCATTTTTATCAAACTTTCTCCATTAAATTGCTCCTAATAATGTTTAATTATTTTAGGAGGTCCTCCAAATTAAGTTCAAACTTTATTAGGAGTTAAATTTTAAGGTTAAAACTTAAGTAGGAGCATATTAAATTAAAAAATGTTTAATAATTTTACCTCCAAATTAAGTTCAAACTTGATTTGGAGGACCTCCTAGAGAAACAAAACTTCATTAGGAGTATTTTAATTTACTAAAATGTATAAAATTCTCATAAAATATGTCAATTTACAGTCTTATATGGTCAGTTAATTTTCTTACCTCTCAGCAAAGAATCTACCAAAGTGTCTTATACATTACTATTATAGTTTATCTAGGTAGATTTTATCATTTTTATAATAAAATATATCAGAAAACTAAAATGAGCGCTAACCTTTTGAGAAGAGCGGCATTACTTGGATCATGTCAATAAAAGTTATCATTCCAGCAACCAAGAAAAGTA
>ARYC01001526.1:0-77620 GCA_000711775.1 Oxytricha trifallax | reverse complement strand
TTTAAATTTAAATTGGTACGTACTTAATTAGGAGCAGCTCCTAAAATGCTAGTACTTTATTAGGATCATTAATTAAAGCTAGTATTTTATTAGGAGCACCCTAATTTTAATCATAAAATCATAAAATACCTCCTAAAGCAGTACGTACTTAATTAGGTGCACCTCCTAAATCGGTACGTACTATAATCAACTTATTATTGATAGTAAAAATGGTTACTTTCTCACCCATTTTTAGAGCTGTTCGTCTCTTAGTGCTCATTTATCTTCGCTAGTACTCTAAGAACTTCCCTTGATACTTGTAGGCTTGCAAAGCTCTCATATAAGCTCTCAGTTATAGAGGCAGTTTTATAATTTTAAATTCAAATTTATATATGAGCGCTAACATTTTAAGAAAAACTACAGCACTTCCATAAAACTAAATGAGACTTACCTTTGGGAGCAATAAAAAGTGTGATAGCTGCGAGATGAACTCTCATAAGGAACTACCAGAGCTATCACTTGATGTCTCTGTTATTAAAATTGAAATTAATATTAGAAAATTAATGGCAAACAAGTGTGTGGGAGACTGAGAGGAGGAGAAAGGTATTAATGAAATTCCTATACAAACTGAAGAAGTTGAAGTCTATTTTTGTGAGTTATGTGAGAGAGATTTTGCTCATAAATCAAGCTGGTACAGACATATGAGGAGCATAGAGAAGCAAAGCCCACTGTATACTTAAAGCATGATAGAATAGATGGAAAGTATGACTGCTTTGAGTGCCATAAGCAATACTCTCATACAAGAGACTTAAAGAAGCATCTATTAAAAGCTCACAAGAAAGATATAGAAGTTGAGAATCATGAAGTTGAGCTGAAGTTCTAAACAAAAGAAAAGCGAGGGAATATTCTAAGGTCGTAGTACCTGAATAAGCTAGTGAGTTAGAGTACGTTAAGAAGGGACGCATCCAACTGACCTCTGAAATAACAAAAATTATGATCAAGATTCAATACAAGAAAATACCGGTTCTTGCTTAAATTGACCTAGACACTTCTCTTTAAAGCTACCTTATTATAGAAGACTCCTTTGATAAGAAAGTTATCAATGATCATCAGTATGCATGCAAGGTGTATCCCTTCAACTATCTCTTAAGTGATGATAAATATCAGATGGAGTTTACAAATGAGTATCAAGTACTCACTTAAGCTAAGTTTAAAGAGTGTAGTTACTTAATCAAGCTAGATGCTGTTCTTCTTGCCAAGGATCATGTGGCTTTCAGACTCCCACTCTATGAAATGACCCTCAGAGATTTTATTACTGATCAAAGGAATCATAAGTAGCTTGCTTTTATAGCAACCTAAACCTTACAAGGTATAAAAGAGTTACATAAGTTAGGCTTTGTTCATAGAGATTTGAAGCCTGAGAATGTTATGATAAACTTTTCACCTGTAAGAGTGGGAATTATTGACTTCAAGAGAGCATTAAGGGTGGAAGTATCAAGGCTAGGAAGTGTTATGGGAACTCCGGGCTATTATCCTGAAAGAGAAGACTGGAGAGATGGAGATTATTAATGGGATGTGTGGGCTTTAGCAGCAATAATAATAGAGTGCGATATGCCTCGGAACGATTACTACTCTACTAGGTGTGAGAAAGATGCTAAGCAAAGAATCAAGTAATTTATAGACAAAACCAGAGTCTCTCAATAATTAAAATAAATGGCAGAATCAATAATATTAAAACCAAACTCTAGATCAGATATAATATTAGAGCAGATAGAGTTGTGGTTAAGTAAGATAAACTTCAGACCACTCCCACATGATCCTAAAGTGCATTTTGAGTGATTAAATTAAATAAATTTACTATAAATTTCAAATTAAAACCTATTGATAACCCCAACCCCTAACAAATTCCCTACAAATCAAAGCACTTATAAACCTCATTAAGGGGTTTTGGGGTTTTGACTGACATGCCTGTAAACAATGTGTTCAATATAGAATTGGTCGATTAGGAAAGAATAGAAAAGTAAAAAAGATGTAGGACTGCTTCTAAAAAGCGATCACTATCTGAAAGAAACAAAAAGCAGTCAATGACTTACGAAGAGAAGATTATTTAATAAAATAAGGGTCTTGTTTCAGATTGATTTTTTTCAAAATAGAGAATCGGGTGCAGCTATTGAAAAAGATCTCGATAGTTGTAAACTAACGAGTAAGGATTCAATTACAAAAGCTTCAAAGTTTAAAGCTTAAACTAAAAATTATGATGATCTTTAAATAAAAGCTTAAAAGAAATTATCCTTGAATTACAAAGCACAAATATTAGCTGATAAGGATTATGATAGTACATTACACCAATTTGAAATACGTGATTTTCCTACTCCGTAATTCTCTGAATCTGAGACATTACATTTAATTGGCACTCTGGATTACGCTATCAACTTCAATAAAATTTATTATTGATAAAATAGATTTAAATGGAATTTTTATAATTATGCAATATAATTTTTATATTATTTATTCTAACTGCCTTTAATTAGAGATACTCCTAATTCAAATTTTATTAATAAATAATTATGATCAAAATTAATTAATTAAATAATTATATATAATTGTGCAGATTGTGCAACTGTGCAAAAATATAATAATACAAAGTATAGCGCAGTATGTGTGCAAATATATACGAATTATATTAATTAAATATATAAATTTATAAAATGGACTTAATCGGTGACGGCACAGATACCGTAGACTATAAGAGAATGTGAACCACTGTTACTAATGGCGCAACTTATTTGGAAAAATGTCCTGTAGATTCCACTCACGGCAGTGACGATGTCTGTATCGGTAAGTTTATTCGCACATCATACTAACTTTTTTTTAGATAATTTGGACCCAACAATCACTAATGAAGATGAGGCAACTGACTAAATCAAATCAATTCGTAAAGATGATACATACTCATGGACTCTTACCGCAGCTGATGCAGATGAAGAAGATACAGTTCTACTCACAATCAAAACAGCCACCAAAATATCTCTAGTTAAAAATGATGAACCAATTCTTCAAGATATTGCTGTAAACACCGTAAATGGACAATGGTTATACATCACTGGTCCAGCTGCGTCAACAGACGACATCACTCTTGAATTTAAGGATTACGTAGAAGACGGTGAAGAAATTGAGCTCGACAATACTATTGTTTACGATATAGAGCTTGAAGCTACCGACTCATTAGGCTGTACTGCTGCATATACAATACCTCTTACTGCTACCGCAGAGAAGTCCATTTTATATATTTATATATTTAATTAATATAATTCGTATATATTTGCACACATACTGCGCTATAGTTTGTATTATTATATTTTTGCACAGTTGCACAGTTAATTATATATAATTATTTAATTGATTGATTTTTGTCATAATTATTTATTAATCAAATTTGAATTAGGAGTATTTCTAATTAGAGGCAGTTAGGATAGTTTATATTATAATTATTTATTTGTAATTATCAAATTTCCTAATATTATCTATTTTAGCAATAATGAACATCGTGATGTAGATAAGAAGGAAATGTTCACCGGATCACCATTCTTCGAGTGTAACTAACATCGCCTTATGCATACCTCTTTTAAGTATTAAATAACTAAATATAGTAAAATGACCAAATTTTTCTAGCATAAAAATTATCATTTGGCTTTCAATTCAGATTACGTTTTCAAGCCTTTTATACATAAGAACCCTAGAATTATTCATACCCCAATGAACTTCTTGGACTGTTAAATATACTCTGTAATGGACCGGTTTATAATGATTTAATAGCGACTTTCATGCTCTTAGCCGCATTTTATTCTTCAAAGCCTGAAGATATAACCAGTGAGTTTTTTTTAAACCCACTGGTTTTTTCACTATGCTAAGTACTTCAATCCTTAGTCTTCAATTTCAAACTTCAACCATTTAAAGTAAATAGGATATTGGAAAAATATACAGAAGAAGAATAGGATTTGCAGATGTTTCCTTCTATCTATAAACTTCATTACTGCAATAGGGATAATTTTTGTGATTACGTATTCGGAGAGAATTCAATCATTGTGGAGCTCATTTACTTTTACAGTGATAATCCTATCCCTAGATCACAATTCGCCGTTGTAAGAGAAAATGAAGATTATTATCTAGTGGCCATGTCGATGAGGAGTGGAATTATACAGATACCCTAAAGACTTGAAGTAGTTAAAGGTAAAGAAGAGCAAATAATTGAAAACCTGATTGATGAGCTATTTTCAAGTGAAGAGTTCGATATAGGCCTCAGCAAGCCGTATATGATAAGGTTCTACTCAGTGTAACTCTAGGATTAACAGCCTCCTTAACTATCTATTAAATTCCTGCGGATTACTAGTATAGACTAAGAGACTTTTATGTCAAATTCTTTAGTTGGCAAATATAAAAGCCTTAACTTTTTATAGTTATAACTTTCAAGAGTTAGATTATTGTGTAGCAGATATCAGAAGAGGAGAAAAGTATATGTTGCTACTTATTGACACTATGGCAACCCCAAAGTTAGACAGTTATTCATATTATGAGGATACTCAATATAAATATAACTAAATTAAGCCCGAAAATAGAGCTAATGTACATAGTTTCAGGAATCTTGTCAAAACACTCAATGGGTAATAGCTAAGTAAGTATTTGTGTTTAACTTCCTATAGAAACTTAATGGGAAAAAGTGCAAAAATACTTTGATTTCTATTCTCAAGATTATAGTTTAGCATACTGTCTGGACTCGATGATATAATCAGTTCAAATTATGAAAGAATTCAATAAAACATTTGAAGGGAAGAAAACCAACGAGTCTAAGACTATAGAATCTCTACTTATACAAATATAACACACTCTCCGTAAAACCCTTTTTAAAATTGTCCTTAAGTATTCGAGTCTATATAATCATTGTAAGTTATTGAATTTCCTAACTTTGTGTATAGAAAAGAAAAATTAAATAAGATAGAATACAACCCATTTAAAGAGATATTCAACTGAATTATGAAATACCATTTGACTTACGATACAATATTCTCAATGTTTTACTTTGTTCTTAAGAGAGATCTTTCAATTCTGCAACATCTAATTTGCTAGACTATTCCAGAACTAAAGACAGTTTTACTGAAGATATAATTGATGATGTTGACAGGAGGAAATAATATTTTGAACAAAATAAAAAAACTGAAAGTTTCCATCAAAGTTCAAAGTTATAAGATCCTTACCATAATTACAAGTACTTGCGCCTGTTTGAGAAATTAACTAAATTGAGGCCTTTGGACAATAGTGCAGTCAAAAACTTGTAGTCAAATCGACCTTACTATGACTACTGTGTAGTAAAATTAGAGACTTTTCCTGTAAGCTATCAGGAACTGAAAAAATGTTACAGCGGCAGCGTGCATAAGTTCAGCATCTCTAATATTGACTAGCTTTGTTTAACAGTTCAATAATAAAACTAATGGAATACTCACAAGCAACTAATGTAGGAAAACAGCATGAGCGAATCATGAAATATTTCGACAAAATTGAAAGATAATAAAGAATAATAAACTCGTATATCTATATATTTTAAAACGACAGAGTTTAATGCTTTAATTTTTTTAATATTTTAATGACTGAGGTCAGTTTATAAATGAACTTAAATGATTTAAGATATTCCTCATCTTTGAAATTTCAAGATCACTTACTCTACTCAAGCCAATATCTGTCTTATAAGATAAGATATAAGCTAAAGGAGAATATGCAGTAAATTTGTGACCACTTTGTCATAATATTTTATGAGCAACCTTATCCAACTCTCAGAATAAGAACTCTAAATCGCTGCTTGTAAATGATTTATCTATTTAAGAGACATGATTAGAGGAAAAAATGAGCAAATTGTAATTTTCTTCCCCTCAAAGTGAGCAAAATGTTCCCCTTTTTGAAAATTATCTATAATTTATAACTAATGCCTGACATTTCATGTGACAAAGATAGGTTATTTATCTGTTGCACTATTATTAGATTATTTCCATTTATTTTAATTAAATCAAATAAATAATCTATCTATTTTATTTATTAGTTAAATAATAGTATTTAGCAAATAGGATTTGAACAATAGTTCTGATATGTAAATTTGAATCATGAGCAGATTCGTGAGTACCATGCTGAAATTCATAAAATAATGAAAGTAAAGGTACTGATCAGAAATTAGAAAACAAATAGGTAAAATACATTTTGAACTATACATTTAAATTATTAAATCATAATTTATTAATTATATTTTAATTATATTATAGAGTATAACACTCAGTGAGAGAAAATGGAGCAGCTCACAATTATTAGCATGCTAAGCTGCTGAAAGTGGATGTTGAACAGCATGGTGTAGAGAATTCTAGAAGAAAAAAAGATGTGGTAATTTAGAGTTTGACAGCAAGTATATAAAATGAGGAGTGGATAAATTACAATATCCTAAGATTTAAAACTGAATTTATCTAAAAAGAGCTAGATAGAATTGACACTTACAGCGAGATATCTATTATTGCTCTTTACTGATACCTTATCAATCACAATTCCTTGTTGAACCATTTTGAGTAATATCAAATATTGGAACACTTGGATGACATGAAGAATATTTATTTAATGACAACTAAAATAGACCAATCCCAACACATGCCATTTTAAAATATAATCTATAAGTAAGAATGTAAAATTCTCTTATTTTTTAATCACATCACTTTGATATCTTGCAATTAATTCTATCATTTCATATAAGTATATTTTTTTATACCATTTCACTTTACTTACAAAATATTATGAATATAATATATTGGGGCAAAGATAGAGATAGCTTTCAATCACATATGCGCATAATGATAATGACCTACTCGCTCCATAAAGGAACATCAATAAAGCTTTTCAGATTCTCAAAGAAAAAGAGATACAAAGCTAAGTTTAAAGCAGCCAAACTTAAGCCAACTTGCAAGCAAATCAACTCTCCAGAACTTGTCATAGATAAAAAGTGGACAGGACTCCTCTTCCTCCTCTAATGAAACATATTGGTGGAGGGATTATGAGTCAGACACTGACAATTTAACACGGGTACTCCTTAAATCAATCAATTCTAATCAAACAGTCTTTAACTCACTCCAACTTAGATATAATAGAATCAATTATAAGCTGACCCTTTCAAAAAACTCAAGAGTTAGACGCTAATTAAGAAAAAGAACAAAGCAAAGAAGAAGGTGCAAAAGAATAATTAACATAATGATCCTGTGACTAATAATTCGAAAGAGATTAAATTAATTTAATAGATGTTAGGCGCCAACACTAAACAAAAAGACCAGCTCATTGATCAAAATGATCCTTCAAATAGAATCAACGATTAACATCAGCAAATTGAAGGAGGTGGTTTTGCACTTGACATAAGAGATCAGAAGCAGCACTAAGAGGACTCAGGCAATTAATAAGCGACTCATAATGATGATGACGAAGTAGGAGAAGATTATGACGAAGATTAAAGTGAAGACGAGTATGAACCAACTAAATTTAGACTACAAAGAACTTAAAATTTCAAAGAGAGCGATGCAAGCAAACCCAGGGAGCACTGAGATTTTGAGAAAGGCAGCTATTTCACTACATAACCTCCAATCTTTCCTAGTAATGGAATTTATAAAACAACCTATACATAATCAAGTGAAAGCATCCCTAGGTCACCAAAACCAAAAATAGAACTCTTAGTTTTAATAGTTTGGTGGAAGTCAAATGTTCCGTAATATACCTGATAATTAATAATTCAATGACTTTGATTTCTAAACAGGAAATAATCTAAACCTTAATGATACCAATTCTGAAACTGATGAAGTCAGCAACAGGAATTAGACGTTGGCACTTTCAACTGAAGCAACCCAGTCTCACAAAGTGACACCCAAGATACCTTAGTCTCAAAACAAAGCTTCATAATAAAATATGAATCAACCTTAGAAAAATCCTACTAACTCCAACAAAACTACCATTACATTGAAAGGCGTTTAAAAGCTATGAAGATAATTTCCACAAGTTATTTCCCAAGTTTAAGTGTATTTGTAGCAAGAATAATTATTTAGTTTTTTAACAAGTTTTAAACCCACTCACTACACTCTCCCACCCTAATTCTCTCTTATATTAATTCTCTCCTCTCTATTTAATTTTCACCAATTTCATCCAAGTTTTAAAAATCCTGGTTTTATTAAGATATTATTAAATTTATTGGATTATTGCCCTATAAATTGCCAGTTTTAAGTACCTACTATAAATTTAATTTAAGTTTGTAACAAACTTCTCAACCTAAATAATTTAAAAACTATAAGCCCAGCTCTCTTCTACCCCAATTTTCTTCAACTGCCCTATTTTATCCTACCAACTCAAGATTTCTCTAAGTTCTGGTTACTAACCTTAAGCCCTGCCAATTGGCTAGAGGACAAATTTTACGTTTTCAAAGGACAAACTAGACTTTTAGTTTTTTAAGTACCTAAACAACTTGATGTACTAAAATGAAAATTTGGCAGGATTTCAGGTTTTACTGGTTTGTAAACATTTCTACAGAAAATTCAGCTATTAGCTTATATTATCTACCTATATCCCTAATTTACCTAAAAGTTGGCTTTAGCCTAGTAGTTGTAGTTAAAAGTTAAAAATAATCGCTGGAAATTTACTGAGTTTACTAAGTTTTTTAAAGCTAACAGCTATTTAATTAAAATCAGGTTTTAAGTTTAAAATCAAGTGATGTTTGTTGCACTAACTAAAAGTCAAAATCTAAAAAGGGAAAAAAATCAAAAAGCTTAAAGGCCTAGTACTAATCAAGAAAGTGTTGCTAATTATACAGTTGGTAAAATTAAAGCAAGGGTTAAAGAAACTTTAAGCTGGGATAATAGTGGCCACTATTCAAATTTTTAAAACTTAACATTCAGGGTTTAAATAAATCATTCAAATTTTTAAACAGAGACAAGCAAGAACCCTCAAAGTAACAGTAAGAAACAAGTAAAATTCTAGAACCAAATTAAAATAGCAAGTAAGAACCCAAGTAACAGTTTAGTTAGTAAGAACCCAAAGTAACAGTGTGTGATAAAAATTAAGAACTCCAAGAACCCTTTGAGGATTTAAAAAGTTTGATTTGCTTTAGCAGCCTGGCCAGGCTTTACGATCGATTTAAATAAAAAGTAACAAAGTAACAGTAATTTCAAAGAAGTAGTAATTCAGAAGCATTTTTTTTAAAAGAGAACCCAAGTAACAAAGTAACAGAACCCAAGAAACATAAACAAAGAACCCAAGTAACATTAATAGCAGAACCCAAAGATTAAAATAACAACAAGCTACTTACTTTGATTTTAAGAATCAAACTGAAGGTCTTCTAAGATCTATTTTTTGATTTTTGAAAATCAGAACTAGTTTTTGATTTGACATTTTTGATTTTTTTGATTTAAAGGAGAGCAAGTCTAATCATTACAGAGGAAACAAATGATCAGTTTAGGGTATTTAATTAAATTAAGAGCGGCAGTGACATGACTTAAAAGCTACATTTGCTCAAGTAAAATCGCAGTGTTTCAATCACTGGATGTTTTCAGCCTCGCGTTTCGCTAATCAATGTCTGGCATGGTAATTAATTAAAGAATCTGAATCGTATCAAATAAGCAAACGATCAATTTTTACAAGGATTTTTAAACTTGCACAGTGACATGACTCTCAGGCTACATTCCTCCGCAGATTTTTCGCCAATCGATGTCGGGCAAGGACGATAAATTGTAAATTAATTATAAAATGAATCGAATTTAACCTCGTTTCGAGGACGACGAATTTGAATATTCAAACGGGTGGTGCAAAGGTCCTGAGAGATTTTTAAAAAATTAAATATTAATCTTCAAGGTTCCCCTTAATTAACTTCAACAAGTTACCCTTGGCTTAACTATAACTACTTGCAACTAAAGCTAACCTTAAGAAAATTAGTAACTCTTAGTAACTAAATTAAAATTTTACTGCCTAGTTAACCTACTGTTAGGTAAAGTTCTTGTTTGGCCTAGTTACTCACCCTGACTGTAGAGAAGCCTAAAAAAGCTTCAAGCGTAAATCGGCTCAGGCAGTATCCCAAACAGCAGTTTCTTGGTTTTTAAGTTTTCTTAAGTAAAGCCAGTAGTTTGGCACTCTACTAATAAAAATTAACCAGTCTAAAAAATTTAGGCTGAAACTTAAACCTCTCTCACCTAAAACTTTTTACTTTTTAACTCTTTATAAGTACTTTTACAGAGAAAGCAGAGAACAGTAAATAGTTTTACTGCCCAGTTACTTTACTTCATCAGTTAACTGCTGGTAAGGTAAGTAAGCTAGGCTTTATTTCTATTATTTTTCTCCCTTTTTAAAAAATTTTGAGAGACTAGTAGCAGCACAGCAAATAAATTTACTTTTAACTGCAAAAATCTCAGCTGCTCTTTCCTAGAGTTTATCTCTAGGACGGGGTTGCACTCTAGTTCAAAGGAATTGTTTGATTATTGGTTTGAGTTAAGTTAGGGAATGTGTATTATTGCTATTATTCATCCTATATATTTCTTTTAATCAGTATTTTCAATAAAATTACAGAGCCTCAGACTTATAAAACTGAGAGTGATGTTTGTTACAGTCATAAGGAAATGATAGGAAATTTTAGGGAAACTCCCTAATTTGTTTCCAGTCCTTATACTACAAATTATTCCTTCTTTTTACATAAAATGTAGAAATAACTACTGCTATTATTAAAGCAGGGAATTGAGTAGAGCTAGCTGTAATCCTCACATATAATAATCTTAAATTCCAGTTTATAATTATAAAATTTTACAAAAGTTGTAATGGAATCCAAAGCAAGAGAACTTAGAAATTGCTATTATGAAGTTGAATCCCAGCAAAATGAAGGATTGGACAACGCAAACTTTGAATACTTTGAATTAAGGTACAGAAGTAGTGAGGACCCCAGTTAAATCTAGTTTGTCAGGCTAAAAACTAAAGATCAAGAAGATGTTGCTTATCTTCTTGAGTTCTTGAACCTTAAACATTTATACTATTTCATGACCAATGTTGAGTATGATGATAAAGACTATTCAATTCCCTCAGACAAGTAGATCGAGAAGCATCTAAAGAAGACTTATAATAACTGGAAGATTAAAATACACCTTGGCATTAAGAGATACCTCGAAATGACAGTCAATGAATTTTAACTAAACAGCGTGATCAAGAAAATTGCTCCTCGCAAAACCCTTCCAGCCAACAACTAAAATAGTTTATTTGAAGGATCATAAATCAAGCCAGTATTTATCAATAAAAGTATCAAGCTTCTAGTTGGGTACATGGATAGAATTAAGCTGTTTAGATATAAAGTATCTGAGAACTCTGAAAGCTGGTACGAAGTTGGGGTAAATCTGATCCTTACTTAGAAATCTCTAAATGAAATGGAATCAAATTACGATTTCTAAAGTAATAGGTTTTAATTCTATGCTTACTCTCACAAAAATGTCATTTCTAAGTGGTGGATTTAAGACGAAAATGATAATATTATTGATAAGTACACTGAGCAGGCAAAGAAAAAGAAAGCAGGGTCGTCTGTTCCTTCAGAGAAGGGAGAATTGGAGGCTAAGGAGAAGAATGAAGAATGAATAAAAAAAGACTTGGAAGATGAGAATGCTAGAAAGGAAGAGAAAGATAAGGATATTGCAGAGGATGCTGAGAAAATGGATATATTGATAACATTTCGTTGACACTTTAAATATAAGTCAGCTTAATAAGTTAATTGCATTAAATATCTACTCTAAATTTTTATGCATCGTACCCTGATTAAATTTCTAGCTTTAATTTGTTTTCTAAAATAAATTCAAAACTTCGGAAATCAGCATATCTTGCTTTTTTCATTTGAACTTCCTTGAATTTATCCCAATTTTAATTTGTGATTATAATTTTTCTCTTCTCTAGTACTCATACATTCCTCTCTCTTAGATAAGTGGGATCACATTTATCTGTGGAGATTTGAAAATGCAAAACAGTACTATGAATAATCCTATTCTTAAACTAATTCATCCTTACTTAAACTTAAATTAATCATATAGGTGATGTTTGTTACAGACACATTAAAAATACTACTCAAACAAACAGAAGTCCTTTAAAATGGACACCAATTCCGGTACTAAATAGTAGGGAGACTTATACATATTAAATAAGATGGAGGTTAATTATAATTATTCAATTATTTTCGTTTAGTTTTTGTTCGTCAAGAACGAAGAATTTCAAGGATCTTCTTTCTCTGGACGAGTGGGCTTCAGACTTCAGGAATTGGACTCGTCGTCGCTCTCGTAGCCGTGAAGAGTTAATGTATCGATTTCCACTTAGTCTCTCTAATGCTTGAAGAAAGGATCCATGTACAAGGACTGAATTGAAGATCTGTGCAAAGGGTCAGGAGTCAACAGGTTTAATGATGACAAACCACTAACCATCCAACTTAGGATTCAATATCTCAAAAGGTCTATTGGTGAGAGTAGCATTTTTATCTTTCAATGCCAACATATCATCAACAGTGTAAGATAAACTTCCGCAAAAAATATAGAACAGGAGTAGGCCAAGTCCCCAAGCATTATAGGCCTTCAACATCACATGATTTAAAGATTGGATCTCTCTATAATATATTTAGGAGGAGAGTATTCGTTAATGATTCCATCCCTCTAAACATTCCTGTTCAACCAATCTGTCAAGTAAGGAACGTGGTACTTATCAACAGAATGTTTTCCGGCTTAATATTCAGGTGATAGACTTTGTTCTTATGGGCCTGGAATAGAGTCTTGATGATCATGAGCAGCGTATTTGAAGCACTTCTGATTAATGAAAAAGCCTTCTAAAAGGGTCCTTAAGTTGTATGGATACTTAGGCATCAAGTATGCAGGCTTGCCCAAGAGGTTGTGGGTTTCTAGTAAAGACACTATGTTTCTACCCTGCTTATTGAAATTGGTATCCATTATTGCAATAGCTGAAGCTTGAGCAGAAATCAGAGCTTTCCAGAAGATCTTAATAATCATTTCGCAAGGACCGCTGCTCTCGTTTATGACTTGGTTGCTATTTTTTTTCCTTTAACACTCAAACGATCTGGTAAGATAACTTTTCCCTATTCTTTTTCCAAGCAACAAGTTATGCTTATCAGCCTCTCTCTCTTAACCATAGCAAAGATGTTATTTTCCATATCCTCCACAGTAGCTCTAAGGTTCTAGCTTTCCTTGTAAGATTTCAATAGTAAATCAAGTCGCCCCGTAGATCTCCCTTAGCATTTGCTCGTTCAGAGTCTAGTAGTGAATATAGAACTTAGACCCTTCAATGAACTCGGCCTTTTCTTTTTGATTGAGGATCTTGTAAACCGCGTCGTTCGCTATCGATTATTGCAACTACTCCAGTTATTCCTAGCCAACTCTAAGCCCAGTAACCTTTTGATTTGTTGGTAAGGCCACTACTTTATGCAAAACATTTTGTATTTTTTCCAGGTTCTCTCCTTCAAACCTTGATAGGTTCCAATACGCTCTCAACTTATCCACTTAATTGTAAAACAGCCTATCCTTCTAAATCGACAACCTTTACTCAGTTCCCTTGGGCTCATGCTTGCAATGCAGTTTCAAGGACGTTTTGATCTATTCAATATTAATTTTTTAAACTTGTTTAATAAAACCTGCTTAATTGCTTTTACTTTCTATTATCTATATCCAGCCTCCTGAGGCTTCTTATAACTCCTTCACACCCTCTATGATCTGAGCCTCTGATACTAACCAATCTCACTACATTACATTCCTCATTATTAATAAGTGAGATCAATCCAGAACTGAGCTTACTATTGAGCCTTAGATTATATACAATATTATTTCCATTGTTGTTTGACTATGTTAGATTTTAAACTTTAATACTTTAACTGATAAAATAAAATGACTGAAATCAAACCAAATCTTAATGACAGTTAGAAAATAAAACTAAACGATCCCTGCTCCTACTCAAGCCTCCTAGCAACTCTCACTTACTTAAAAGCTTAAGCTTAGATGCTTGAAATAAAGTTATAAGAGAACTATCATGAGAGTGAGAAGATAAGTTGAAAATTCCCAAATTTAACGTCATTTCTTAGAAATTAAATTCATGCGTATTAGTCCTGTAATTCATTTGAATTTGAGGGGTAAAATCGAGATTCTCAAAATCACAACTAATTCTATCATAGGTTTCGTTAAAGCTAATCCCTTGAGTTCAAAGCAATAAAGGGTATACTTAGAGATCTCAGAAAATTATTTAAGAAATAGCAAGGTGATAAGAACAGAATAAACCTTCCATTTCCTCAAAATAGAGGGTGGATTTAAGGTCTTAGAATTTGAGATTTAATTAAGCTTTAATTAAGTATTATATAGAGATTATTGAGAAAATCAAACAAAGTTTTGACACTTTGATTTTACCAAGATAGTTTTGTTTTTAAGAACCCGAGCTGGATATTGCATGTAAGTAGAGCCAGAGTGAAGATTGAATACAGAGATAATGTTTCAGATCAACCACCTGAGACTCCTAAAGAAATATTGGCTACTAAGAAGGTTTCCTGGTAAGTTTAGATTTAGCTGAATAATTATCAAGGGAAAATGCTGATGTTGACTTAGAATAAAAGTAACAATCCTCCTAGGTATTAGTTCAACCTACATACCAATCACCTTTAATGATACTGCCCCTTGCTGTAACTGATACTCAAAACCCCAAAACCCCTGAAGTTGTTTGATTGAGTTTTTGATTGATGAAAGTAGACTTTTAACGCGTGCTTTATTAGGGTTTTAATAGGGTTTATGTAGGGGTTAATGGTTTAAATATCAGTAATTTAAGTGAGAATATGCGAGGTTTGGGATCATTTATGACAGTGAATATATAGATTAATTGTTTAAGTTGCGTTATGGATGTAATGATTATAGTGATCAACTCAGACCTATTCTAAATTACACATCTATTGCAAGACTGCTCCATAAATCTCCTGCTACTGTTAGGTCACACTGTCTATTAGCATTGAATTTAAAGAGATAGCATCTTAATTCTAAGCCTAAAAGACCTCTAAAATTCTAGTAGCATCATATCAATCATCTTATTAATGATAAGACTCTAAAATACTGGGCTCATTTCTCTCTGGCCTAGAGGGCTGTGATGTTTAATCGCCAATTTCCTGAGCTACACATCTCTGCATAATCCATAGCTAATATCTATAAAAAGAATGGTATATCTTACAAGACAAGTCAATCGTATTAAGAGAGTGATCGACTTTAATGTTCATTTTATAAGGATAATTTAAATTATATATTCGATTAAATGCAGAGGGCTTAAGAGCATAATATAAAGTTCATACATGCTGATGAGGCAGTATTCACGTTTAATACCTTCATATCGAGGTCTTGGTATATGAGGTACAGCAACATAGAAGTTTATGATCAAAAGGTTAAGGTATAAACTCATGCAATCCTTGGTGGAATCAGTGAAGATAGTGGGCTTGGGACTTATGTTATCCACCCTCGCTCTATTAAGACTGAATAATATATTAAATTTTTGCAATAGCTAAGAGATAAGTATGCTGAATAAGAAATTATCCTGTTTGTTGATAACTTATCAGTTCATAAAACTAAAGACTCAAGGAGAGAATATGAAAGGCTAAACATAACGCCTGTATTTAATGTTCCTTATAGCCCTCAATTCAATGGAATTGAACTATATTGGGGCCTATTAAAAGGCCACTACAAGAAACTTCTGCTCTATCATCTGATACACGATCTGAAGATAGATACAGTAGATTTTATTAAGAGTGCTGCTAAAAGAGTCAGCGATGATAAAGCAAAAGTATGCGCAAGAGAAGGGAGATTTTGTGTTTATAAATAAGTTTTAGATTTAAACGAATGAATAAGTTCACATATTAAATTTGCCCGTAAAGGGATTTGGCTTCTCTTTCATTTCTTCCTCTTAAGGCTTGCTTGGGCCAATGTTTCTTCTCTTAGTGCCAGCTCTTGCATCTATGTTCATCTCTTCTGGCTTTTACAAATCTTTGAAGATCCTCTTACTCAATTCATGCTTTACTTGAGACTTTCTCTCTCTGTTTAATTTGCTGCCCTCTTTCATCAAGTATATCAGTACCAGGTTTTTCTATAAAGTTAGAAGTCTATGCTTACTTGAGATGAATGGATGCTTCTGCAGTTCCTACAGCCATGAGTCACTGATTTTGATTCCCTGCTTCTTTTTCTCTTCAGGAGAGATGCTGTAGCGTTTCTTATGAGCCTCTTAAATTACTTCACTTAAGTACTCTGGTTTAAGAGTTCCAAGAACTTCAAAGAAGAAGTTTCTCTCTGGCAACTTATTTGAGAGTTGTAACTTTGATGGTAGGTACAGAGCAACATCTGGATCACTCATCGCATCATCATAGAGATTTGTCACTGAGATTTCAGGGTAGTTAGGTATCTCAATCATCTTTATTTCATTGGTCTTAAAAGCTTTTTTCTCTTCACTTAGTAAGGCTTTTAAGAATGATATTTTTGTTCCTTCCTGAGTTGGCAAGAACAATCCACCTATGGTTAATATATTAGTATTTGATAAAAGCTTACCTTGCTATACCAAATATCTATAGAGGTCCTCCCTTACTTCGAAATTTCTCCTATCAATTCTTGAGATTGTATTCTCTTCATTGCATCATTCATAGACTCCATCTTGCTTCCACTTTCTATAAATGTTTATGAAATTTAAAATTAGGATATCCATTCTAAACTTACTAAAATTTTACTACTAAATAGAGAGATCCAATTGGAGGTCAACCTGAATCACATAAATAGATAAAGATGGAGGAACTTTCTCCAAGTTTCAAAGTTTGACTTCCATTTTTATCAAACTTTCTCCATTAAATTGCTCCTAATAATAATTAATTTAATTAGGTGGTGCTCCTAATTTATTTAAAACTTAATTAGGTGGTTATATTAAAGTTCAAAACCGTATTAGGAGGTACATTAAAAAAATTAAATTTTAAAATCTCCACTCCTAAATTTACAAGATCAGCTTTAGGAGCACCACCTAACTTCACAAAACACATTTAGGTGCATTTTAATGAATAAAATGGATGAATTAGTTTATAAATTATCACTAAATCAAGAAATATAAAACTAATGTCTCGTACTCTGTTCTCATTAAACCTCTCTAAATCTTTGAGAATATGCTCTTACTCTTGTATAAAGGTAGAATTTAAATAGCTTGTATAATTATTAATAGTATTTATAAAATGAGCGGTAACTTACTTAGAAAAGCGGCATTGCTTGGCATTAGCCAGCAAATACTTTCTTTCATGAATCAAAAATTGAGACTTGCTATGCCTCTACCTAGTACGAACCTGAAATTTTTTAACTTTAGGTATCAGACTTTGAATAGCAATTCAGTTGTTAAATATAAATGCATTGCTAAGAAATTTAATGCGAAGTTCTAATGAAAATGGTTGAAGAGGAGGAAGAGAAAAAAGAAATAAATGCATTACATTTATGTGAGGAGTGTGAGAAGAACTTCAGTTATAAATCTGCTCTTAAGCGTCATATTTTAGAGCAGCATTCTAACAAGCGCAAGCTCTATCTTAAGCATGATAAGATAGATGGAAAATATTTCTGCCCTTACTGCAATAAATAATACAATCATTCAAGAGATCTAAAAGTTCATCTAAAAAACCATCATGGCTAGAAGTTTGAAGTAATAGATCCAGAGACTGGTGAGGTCTTCCTTTAAAAAGAAAGCCAAGAGACCTTCAGAAACTTTGGAACAAAGAGTAAAGAAAGAAAATTAACTTATTAAAGCAGTAAGAAACCTCCCAGCCTCAGAGATAGTAAAAATCACTCTTAAGATGCATGCACTTAAACTTCCAATATTGAATATAATTGACCTTAAAGAGTGTAAAGAAAGTTATCTTATCCTTGAGGATAAATTTGAGAAGAAAGTCATAACAGATAAGTAGTTCGCATACAAGATATATTCGTTCAACTACTTCAAATGCGATGACAAGTATCAAATGGAATTCGTAAATGAATACCAAGCACTTACGAAGTCAAGAGATAGATAGTGCAGATTTATAATAAAGCTCGATGCTATTCTGCTTGCTCAAGATCATGTAGCTTTTCGTCTTCCTCTATACTAAATGACATTAAGAGACTACATTTAAGATTAAAGGATACCAAAGTAGTTACCTCTTATTCTTACAAATGTTTGCAAAGGCATTGAGGAGCTGCACACTCTTGGATATGTTCATAGAGATTTGAAGCCTGAGAATATAATGCTTGACTTTTCACCTCTCAGAGTAGTAATAATAGATTTCAATAGATCATAGAGAGTTGAAGCTTCAGGACTTGGCAACGTGTATGGTACTCCTGGATACTTTCCAGAAAGAGAGGACTGGAGAGATGGTGATATTAAGTGGGATATATGGGCTCTAGCAGCAATAATTTGTGAATGCGATATGGCAAGAAATGATTACTATAGCTGCAAAAGAGAGAAAGATTCAAAACAGAGAATACAGCAATATCTAGACTAGAATAAGATAAAAGGTAGAATGAAAGACATGGCTGAGTAGATAATTATTAAGCCTAATCACAGAGCTGACCATACAATAGACTAAATTGTAAGTTGGATAGGAGAGATAAAGTTTAGAAAGCTGCCTCATGATGCTAAAGTACTGTTTGAGTGAACAATAAAAATAAAACACTTGCATTACACACTAATTTATATTACATTATAACCCTAAACCCCTACATAAACCCTATTAAAACCCTAATAAAGCATGCGTTAATAGTCTACTTTCATCAATCAAAAACTCAATCAAACAACTTCAGGGGTTTTGGGGTTTTGAATGACTTGAAGGATTATTGGATGATTGCCAAGAGAGAATATAACCCAGAGCTCTCAGTCTTCTCTAACTTCGTTCTTGATCTTTAGGATTTCAAGGACAGAGTGAGACCACTCGTCATAACCTCGCCCTTCTTGGCTCTACAAGAAGATACTAAAAGTAAAACGTAAATTTAATGGAAGAATAAGAAGCTAAATACAGTGGAGTTGTAAGTCAAATTCAGAACGAGATTTAAAATGCGGAACTTGAAGAAGGTTATTCATCCAGGGAGCTAGAAGATCCAGAATCAAGCGAAAAAAATAAATATGATCTCTATAATAGACAGTAAAAGCAAGAAACTTTTCAGGGTAAAAAATCTTTGCACTAATGAGTGCAATAACGTATCACCAAAACAATAAAACACTACTTAGTGATAAACTACATGCAAATTATGATTGTAATGCTCTATTGCTCTATTTAATTTTTCAAACTCCCCAAATTTTCATATTTTTATCTTATATATATTTATTAAAAAAACATTTTTGAGAGTTAATGCTGTATTTTGGATTTTAAGAGAGATCCATTACAATATTATAGCGAATCAAGCAATTTTAAATAATTTAAATTTCAAAATTTGGAATATAGCTGAGAACGTAAAGAAGTATTTCTAGCTAAGTTACAATATTCAATGCGAGACTAGATTCTAGGCACTTTAAAAAAATTGAAATTGGGTATTTTATCTTACAAGTATATTTGATTTGTTAAAAATTTCTTTTGGCAGTAGCTACTGTAACATCTTGAGAAGATCACTAAAAAGAAATGAAAAGCTGAAATGGTGAAATACAAATTAAAACTTATTTCTTATCTCCTTTATTAATTAATTTAAAATAATTCATTATGAAATTTATATTGTATGAAAAAAATTATGTAATTTATAGCAGTAATATAGTTAAATTAAATAATTTTCTTTAATTTTTTTTTCATAATTTCTCCAAATCGAGTCAGTAAGTTTGAAATTAATAAATAAAGAGGTACTCTGTAGAAATAAACAGACAATTGTTAATAATATTTAATAATTGATTATATATATATTTCTTTCTATCATAAAATAAGGAGAAATTATTGCAATCTACTTTAAGGAAATCTTTTAGCCTAAGCATTTAAATAAAAAGCTTATTTCATCCCCATTTGTGTGGTCTGCGGTCCTGGTAATAACCAAAATAATTAATATTTTTAAAGAGGAAGTTTGAATCATCATTAAAATTTATAAGATCTAAATATAATAAAAGCCTAGTTGATGCACGAAGTTATTTTTCCTAATTTAATTCAAAAATCTTGAGAGCTAAACATAGTTGCGTATACAATAGGGAGAAATGTGAAATTTTTTTACAGGCATTTAATAGTAAGCCTGATATTTAAGTTTGAGATCTCTTGGCTCCATCAAGTATCCAAACTCTTCAACGGCCGATTGATTAGGGGCCGAGCAAAAGTTTAATGCCCTTCTTAGACCCAGCACTCGAAGAATATCTTGCATCTATATTTATAAGAGTATATACAATCCCATAAAATGCAGGAGTTATTCATTATTGGTATATATATATATATATTTGTGAAAAAATACCTAGAAAAATACATAATTTAAAACTAAGAATCAAAGTTATTTCCATGCAGATTACTTTTTTTTTAAATCATCAATCCCCATATTAATTTTACTAATTAAATAAGTTTCAATGAGAAACTTTATGCTATTTAAGCCATATCTTTCAACTATCAATTTGAACTCTTCTGACAATTATTTCTGATATATTTAACTTTTAGATATACTATCTTAACTTACTAAATTTGTCTAGTGATCAGCCTTTTGATGTGTGCAAATCCTTGGAGTTAATTAGCCTAATAACTTTAGATTAGCTTTCTTAAGTATTATCTTACTTGAGGGAAGCTTCTACTTGTCTAATAATGGTTGTCAAGATTTTGATTGGAAAGGTCACGAATAACTTTTAAAAATTTCTCAAAACTAAAAACTCTAACTATTCAAGGAGAATACCAAAATAATACAAATTAAGTTTTGTCAAGATGAGCTACAGTTTAGCAACAATATTTAAAGCACTTGCAGAGTTTGTAATTAATATTTTATCATTTATTAGTTGTTTGTAGTCTTACTCGGTGATGTCTTAAAATATTACACATGTAACTTTTTCAAAGGTAGTTGTATTTGATGTCATTAAATTATATATAAAGCATTCAGTCATATTTATCTATAAACACATATATTTCTATACCAACAGTTGCATTAGGTATTTCCCAGATCATCTGGCATTAATTCCCATGATGTTTCTTATCTTTTAACTCTCTTTACATTTCCTGAAGTATGCTGTCAGTTAGCTTTGAGGATATTTAACTTGAATATAATTTTTTGGTTTTTTAGTGGCTACTCAAGCTCTGAAATATATTTGCAAGATATTTTACTTCCATCAATAGATTTTATAAATAACATAAAGATAGAAAGGTTTGATATCTATTGATGAGGCTCAAGTATTGAATTTGTTCATCCTTTATTAGAATATATAAGCATATTATTTTCTTAGGAACTAACTAAGTAAGAACAAATAAATAAAAAGAAAATATTTTTTGCTTAAATCAATTAATATAGTCAAATTATTTTAAACATTCTCTCGATGAATTTTTCTTATTAATTAAACAAGTCCCGTATTTAAATTTATTATTAGACTAAATAAATTTAATTTCAGAAAATTATAAGTTAATATTTAATATATACTTCTTGACCATCTATCTTTATTCTTAATTGAATCATAGAGTTTTATAAAGAATCCATCTCCATAAAATCTTTAGTTTTAAGAATAAATTTTTAATCTATTTTGAAATCTGGCTGAATGGTATTAGTGATTTTAGCAGATGGTAGTGTTTAGGTATCATGTCTCTGTAATTTATAGTGTCATTTAAATATCTTTGCTTATCATCTACCTTATCGACTTGCTTCATCTCATATTTTAGAAACGCCATCAAAGGATGGTTTGCTGACTGAAATTTAAAACTTTATTCTTCTCCCATAGAATACTTAAAGTTTGAGATGACTTATACAAGCCATTAGAGTATATGCTTAGCTTTGAAAAAGTCAGGTAAATATAATAATCAAGGGATCCTTAGATTGATACAATTTATTAGAATTAGGTTTTATGAGGAATAATATTGGCTCTTTTAATACTCATAAAATTGTATTTTCATACAAAAAATCAGTAATTAAATTTATTCAATAAAAAATCAGTTTATTAGATGATCAAATAAAACTAGTTTTACTTTGCAATGCCGTAAATAAAAACATATATATAATCTTCATTAATTAATTAATTCAATATACTTTTATATTTATAAATTTCTTATATTTGTTAATAGAGGCTTTACTATAAAATCATAGCTTCATTAGACTATATATTATTTTAATTTGTTAATTCTGACTTTATATTATTTCTATGTTTAAAAGAAATAATTTGAAATACAGTTTATGAAAACAAAGCTCATATATACTTTATTCACTATTAATAAAAACATTGAAATTATTCATTTTATTTTTAAATTAAGTATATGCGATATAATTCTTGTTTTATGGAATATCTCAATCACTTAATGGTAATTATACTTATTGTATTGATATAGTTTTACTTATAAAAAAGCTACCAAATTAATTTATAACAATCAGCTTATATTCTTACGGTTGCTTACAAAGTTACACATGAATTTTATCAAAATATTTATATTCAAGTAGATACTAGTTCTCTGCTGCTTTTTAATTCTTCTTTCGCAAGCTTATCATGTCTAAACTTCCTTTATTCTGATTGAATTGAGTACTTATGGTATCATCATTTTTTAACGTACTATGTCTGGTTTAGCATACCTCTGACATGTTTCAATGCTGATCTCAATTTAGATCATAAACAATAAGTGAAAACTGCCAAATAAAATTTCTACAAAAACCCAAATAATCCTTTTGTGAAATAATTTCTTATCAGTTAAAGGATTTTTTATTCAGGCATTTACTAAGTTTAAAAACATTTTATCTATAATTATTTGGGCAAAAATGTTATAATTTAATTTTACATTGCAATAAATATTAATATAAACTACAATTTATAAAGTTAAATCCTTATCTTAATCATAAATATATAAATGTCTACATAATTCCACTGCAAATATATATAAGGTTTGCTCAAAACAACTTCATATATATTCAAAATTTCCAAATGATTTTAAAAACACCAACGATAATATTTCAAATTTTACATTATTTTTCTAAATATAATCTGTTTAAAAAGACCCACTTTGATATAAAAATAGAGGATATTAAATTAATAATAATATAAATTTAGACATGCAATCCAAATTTAGGGTGGAGCAAAAGTTAAATTTAATAATTAATTAATGCATTTTTTAGCAATAGGAGTTTTTATTTGAAAATTAATCACTAATATTTGATAAGATTTTTATAAAAACACATGTGATTATATTAATAAATAAATAATTATATATATATAATAAATTCTTAAGATAACTAGATTATGATGTTTTAAAATCTAATAAAAAACTAAAGATGAAGTCCTGATTTATTATTTTTCCTTCATTTATACTAAAAAAATATAATTTTAGGCATTGTATAGGATAATTTTGTAAGTTTATCATTTAAATATTTACAGATTGATTACTTTCGTGACTAATAAAAATGTAATTTATGAGTAAATAATATCCGCATTTATCTAAAAGCTATTTTTATTTAAAGCTTTAAGGTATTTATTTTAATATACACTTCTTTACTTTGATTTAAGTATATTTTCCATAAAGTCTATCCTTAGAAATATAATAAAATAGTTGTAATGTAGTAACTTTTTAAATGAGGGAATTTAATGAAAAAGAGTAGTAAATTTAGTAGAGATCTCAACAAAATAAAATTAATTAACTCTAGATTAGTAAATTTGATTAATAGACTCATATATTTAATAGAGTCTATAATAGAATTTGCTGGGTGTTGACTTTAGTGTCCTGGCAATAGTATGTCGGTTCACAAATTAATTTCTTTTTGAAGCTAATTATATTTATGCTTTCATAGATCATTATTGCTATTTTAATATAAACAGAGAGGTTGAGTTGGGCAAGAGATATAAAAGATGGTATATGCCATAGTTCTACTGATTCTATATACACAAAGCTTCAATAATCCCATTCTTATTAATGATTCTATCGTGTTCCTAATAATAGAAATATTTGATGCTTATGTACCAGTTTTAACCACTGCGAATAGCTTAGTAATCACTTGTTCCAGGAGTCTAGATACCTTGCTCTTCTACTTCATTTGCTTCTGAACTTGTTACTCCGTGCTAAACGCTCACACTATAAATATGACTAAATAGAATGAAATACTTTTATTGAACAATTTAATAGTTTATTATTTTAGGAAATAAACAATAATTTATGTATTTATATTCATAAGCTATAGTTATTTAAAAGTGAAAGATTAAATGCATTATAGTGCCTAAATAAAGAATAAATTATTCATAAAATTACTTTATATTTAAATGTAAGGCACTCGAGAAAATCTCGATTATTTCTCAATTGCCTGACATCAATATATCAAATTTAATAACAAGATTATTTAATGTTTAATAAACCCCAAAACCCCATGCAAGTTCAAAAGGAATTTTAATCGTTAGTAAGTAATGAAGTTATAATATCATGATAATAAATTTAAGTAGTAAATTGATTTCTCACTAAAGTTATAATTCTTAAATTGAATATATTTTTTCTCTCTTTTTGTCAAATAAAAAGTTCTTACCTTCAATAATAATAAATCTAACTGTATCATTTCCTGAGGTAAATTTCTGAACTGATTATATTATTACTTGTTCAATAGAAAGAGGAGATGTTCCAGTTTTTAATGTTTGAGTTCTTTGAGTATTTTACTCTAATAAAGGTTATTAAATTTATTTTTAAGGAATATCTTCATTTTTCAACTTATTTTTTTCTAAAATATTAACTCTTGCCTTTACCTGCTTTTCGTTATTATTTATGATTTCAAAATTTTATTTTATTTATTTTTTATTTTATTTTTGATTTTTGTTTATTTAATCAACTAAAACTTTTATATTTGATTTATTTTCATTTATAGTAACTTCTTGGGATTTTTATATTCTGGTAAATATCTCTTCAGATTGATTGAATTTGTTTTAGAGTTTTATAGTTATGTTAAGGTGTCATCCATTTTTTTGTTTAGATTTTAAATTAATTCGTGTGATCTCCTTACGTGGTTACTTAATGATTTTTAAGAAGCAATTCCTATTGTCGGAGCTGCCTTCTTTATGTCCTCAACTAATATTTTGAAAGCATCTTGAATTTCTTCAATTCCTTCTCTAACCGACAATTAAATTTAATCTGCATCTATATTTTTCGTATTCTTTTATAGCTCTTTCAAATTAATTCCAAAGTTATTGCTATTTTTTAGTTTAGTATATCAAATACATTATTTTCCAAGACGTCAGTTGCATCAACCAATAATCTTTCATAAATATCTATAATAGCATCAGTCGTCATTTTTGATATTTTTGTCTAAATTAAGTCTTCGATTTTATCTATATCATGAAAGCTTGAATCTGATAAAGTTTAGGATTCTTCTTACTCTGCCACTATTTATTCAGAATTTAATGAATCAAAATAAGCCTAAAAACAATCTTCACTTAATAACTATACTTTAGAGGTGTCAGAAACTTGAATTGATTATTTTTGATTACTATCTTACTCATCTTGTATCATTGATTATTAAATTTGTAGATTTATTTTTTTTATTTTGAAATTTGCTCTTGGAAGGGTATTAGATTTGCTATAATTTTTCAAATATTTAGTGTTGAAGTTAACCAATTCTTATGGATGTTTACAAAATTTATACCAAACTTCTTTTGCAGTACGATTTTAACTTTTCTGAAAAAATTTTCCCAAAATATTTTGCGATAGTCTAAAATTTTATTCTTTGTCACCTCTTATTTTAATTCATCAAGCTATTCTTCATTAAAAAATTCTGCTGTGAAATTTCAAAGCTCTGAAGATTCCTCAACTTATTTAAGTTTCTTAGAATTTTTTGAATATGAGTTTGTTGATTTCTTGCTCATTAAATTTTATTATTTATCCAAAATATTTCCCCCGTTTTATAGTATATAAGTTTACTAAAAATAGCAACTAGAAAAATAGAAACTTCTACTTCATGAATTTAGCCTTATTTCGATAAATTAACTCCTTATTTAAATCATAATTTAATATAAAAGCTACTTTATTAATGGTTAATTTTAGCGCTTAAATTTAAAGATAATTTATGAGATAATTAGTAAACTAAAAAGTCACTCAAAGTCTTCCAAACTCTACCAATATCTTCCTAAACCGAATTTTAAAATAAAACAAATTCTCCACTAAAAATATTGTATAGTTTGATTTATCATTTTTAAGCTTTATTTAAAAAATATTTAGAATAAACCTTAAATTTTTTATCTAATTCCTCATCCCAAATAAATTGAGGAATTTTTAAAAAAACGATTCAATATTTTAAAACATAAATTAATTAGTACAACCTTTTAATTTAAAAAAAATTTTACTTTGTATAAAATTAAAAGTTTTATTTTCTTAAATATTATAAAAGATTAACTCATTCGTCTTAGTAATTGATAGAGGAGATTATTAGAAGTTCAAAAACCCCTTTTAATTTGAGTAAGATTAAAAATAAATGAAGACTTAAGGCATGATCGGACATTAGATTAAATTAAAAACATTAATCGAGCAAATTAATTTGTTAAGTTCTTTGACGTAAAAACTTTATACTCAACAATTATTATTCTATATAATAGGACCCATCATTTAAGGACAGCCTTAATCATCAAAAAGTCCATCATTCAGGAGTTGATGGACTAATTGCTTATAGTTCACCAAATCATCAATTTGCTCCCTCATTCCTTGGAATTCTTATCTCATTCTTTCATTGTTTCAAGATATTTCTACTTGCTCTGTCGGGGCTATGGTTGTTATCTTTCATCTCCTCATTAACGTTTGGTCTTTATCTTCCTTTTGATGATTACTCGAGCAAATAAGCAGATCTGTATTTTTATACTAAAAGAACAATAAGAATTGTATATTTTTACCGCTATAACTTATAGAATTATTCAAGGCGAAACAGACTCAGGCTTCATGTGAACTATCGAATTTTTTGATTGATATAGTCTTTATCATCTCATTATCTTTGCTAACTAAACCATTCCATTTATGCCTTCTTAGTTTAAAGATAGTAAATATCTACTATCACTTTTTATCCAAGTGAAGTCAATCATATTAATTTGGCAGGTAATTTAAAAATGAAGGTTTATTTTAAGCATTTTCGAAAAAATCGTCAGATGTCAAACCCTCTATCTAAGGCAAGGCAGCAACGATAACGTCTAATCTTTTTAAATACTAAAAAGTTATTATTTACAAATTTGTACCACTTTGTTCACATTTATGATGCTCCTAAAGAAGTATACATTATAGCAATTAACTCTAGGCTTGTATGCCCAACATCTTAAGTTAAGAAATCGTATAGTTCTTTTTTACTTCCAATTTTCTCTCTCAATTTGTGTATATTGATTTCCTGGAGTCTCTTTTCCATTTATTCTGATAACCTGTAGGCAATTTAGGACCACAAAATATTAAAAAATATATAATTTAATTAAAAGAAGTTTAAAATTTTAATTAGATAATATTAATAAATAGGGAGCTAAAATAACTTTTTGCTAAAAATAATTCCTTAAAAATAACAACTCACCTAGAAGCTTGTTTAATTTAATATAGAAAAGGAAAATATAAACTAAAGTGTCGATAACAGATAAAGTGACATTAGAAAATATTTTGATTGAACTTTTAACGATAGATAAGATTCAAGATCAAATTAAAGTTTATCAAATGAAGCAAGATCTTGAATTTTAAACATAAATTAAGATAATTGGAAGAGTAAAGCTACTTCAGTAATTTATTATAAAGGACTTTTATTAATAAGATTTAGAACTAAAATCAATAACAAATGAAGAACTATATAATAAGGAAAAGTTAATAGAAAAAAAAAGAGGAATACTCAATACTGTGTCATAATTCACCCCCAAGAAAGTTTCAAAATAAATTAATTCACTTCAAACATTTGAAAGTAGTATAAGTTAAGAGGAATTATTAGAATATTTTTCAAAAAGCTCTTAAACTCACCTCTACCATCAGCTAAAAAGCAAGGGTTATTCGTAAGTAAGGATGAAGTATAAAATACAGTTCAAGAAAATTTATAACACCTTTATAGTATTAATTTGATAATTAATGAGAAAAATGGGAAAATTAATACTAATATATATGAAATATAAATTTATCAAAAATTTAAAGCAAAATGATTAAATATGCAAGTTAAAGAAAACGATAATGAAAAAGTTATTGTTTAACAAATTAAACAATTGTTTTTACCTAAAATTACTCTAAGAAATTCCTTTAGAAAAGATTTAATCTTAGTAGAACTTAACTAGACACCGCTTTAAATGAATAAATATATTAACAAGACTTAAGACAGCTAAAGCAATAAAGAAAAATAAGTTCATGTTGTGAATTAATTTAACAATTAATTCAAGATAACTAAAAGAAGGTAGGCTTTTAAAATAAAATGAAGAAATAATAAAGTAAATAAAACAAAAACTAAGCATAGTCATTAGTAAGGCAAGCTATCAAGGCTCATGAAGTAATAGATGAATATGAGCTATAAAGGTCTATAAAATTGATTAGTGAACAAATAACCAAAATTGTATAATTGCAAGACATCTAGCCGCTAAAGATTTTATTTCTTAGTCGAGTTTGTAGAAGACTATAATAAACATTGATAAAAGTGGCATTTAGTTATCTAGTGATGTGAAGAAGAGTTTGAGCTTTTAAGGTCTAAAATATTATTCAGATGTTTCGAAAATGCTTTATTAGGTTATTGTAATAGCAGGAATATCAAATTAAGGATAAACTTACTATTAAATGACCAAAGGCTATAATAATAGTAAGACTTTCTATAACTTTCTTTTGGACTTAATTAAATTACTTGAAAGAGAAGATAAAGAATGGAGATTTAATACTATATTTCTTTTGTACAACGCTACATATCACCGAAGCTCACACATACAAAAAAGCTAAATAAACATTTTTTTATTTGGGGCCTTACCACTTCGAAATGGCCCCTGGAGAGAAGCTATTATCTTTTATAAAGAAATCCATTAATCTTTTTGAAAGATAAAATGTATGGATGTAGCTATACATTTAATAGCAGAATAAATTACAAAGCTTGACTATAATTGGATAAGTGATTCATTCGATGAAGCCCTTAAAATATCTCTTAAGTATCTGCTAATGAAAAGAATATGAATTTAAATAGTAAAAAATTCCAAAACTAAATTACAGCTATCTTTAATAAAAATACAGTAAGTAAAAATTTCCCCAATTTAATCCCCTTCCCCCGAGAATTATAAATTATAATTAAATGTCCGAATTGGACAAGTACCGGAAAAATTAAAAATGCTGACGAGTAAAACAAAATTTTATTAAATAAATACAATCTTATTTGCCTTCAATTTATCAATTTAATCTCGGGAAATGAATAAAATATTTAAGAATTTTTAAATAAAATTATAAATTTTAATTTTATTTCATTTCTATGATTAATTAACTTTTTTAAAATTAATAATTAAATTCACTTGCAAACAAATTAATTTAAATGAAACTTTATTTATAGAATTAAAGGAAAAGGACAAGAATTGTAACTTTAAGAGCATTTTTTCATAAGATTAGGCTATATAAATTTATTAAGTTTAAATTAAATTAAATATCAAATAATTAATCCATATTCTAAATCTCTCACTTTTTTCTCTTCCATCTAAATTCCTCAAGAAAATATGGTTTTTTTTCTTCTAATGTTATTAGTTCTAGCAAAAACTTCAATAATTCTAGCATCCAGGATCAGATGGTGGATGATTGAATAGAGCTCATCTGATTTTTATGAAGCTATTCTTCTTAGGCCTCTAATAATATCTGGTTATGTGTGAAGGTGCATTTATTAAAATACTTATCCTTTTCTCCTAACCAAACAAATTTCGTACAGGATACTGAAATAGTACCCTCAACCCTCTTATTAATTCCCATTTTCATCTATTTTCTTCTACAAATTATCATATCAACATAAGAGTATTTGTGTGTTGTTTTAGAATTCTAGTCCAAATGTTAATTTCTTTTTAGTTATCCAGAAAAATAAGTAGGGGGGGGGGAAGTTTCCTGACAAGAGGGAAGTTTCCTGTCAAGTAAATATTTTTTATAGATAATATTTATTTAGTTAAATATAAAATATATTAATTAATAATTTTTTACTCTTTAAATGGCTAAAGGATAATTTAAACATTTTTTTAAGAATTAAATTGATAAATTGGAATTATTTTCTAATATCATTACTTGAGATATAGAACCATATTTCTATTATTATTATTCTTACTAAAAGTTTTGAAAAACTAATGCAAAATAAGATGAATAATAATGAAAATATTGTTCAACATGAAGTAGATCTTGTAATACTTTATGATTGATAGGTAAATTGTTGAATTAAAAATATGTGAAAATCAAAGAAGGTGTTTATAGTGGTCAAAAATAATAATTCCATAAAGAAAAAATAAATTAAAAAAAAAAATATTTTCTTGACAGGAAACTTCCCTAAAAATTTTTTTTTATCATAAACCTTGACAGGAAACTTCCCCCCCCCATAAGTAGTTATTTTCCTAATTTTTTTCAACTTAAAAATTCCTTAACACTTCATCCTTTATAACTTTGTAATTGAAGTTTATCATTGTCTCGACAAAAAGCATATCTGAGATGACGACATCTGCAAGTCCTCCGTACAATTCTTAAATGATATAATCCATCTATACTTCGTCAAACAGGTCTACATTATAAGCTGCGTAATTATCTTTAATTTCATCAATAAAGCTGTTCATTTTTGTTTCCATTATAATTTTAGTTTCTTAAGTTTTTATCTTTCCAAATATGGCATTTACTATCTTATAACTCTATTTTCTATTTCAAGATCAGTGATTCTTTTTAATTATAATCAATTTCTTAATTCTATTAATCGATAATCCGATTAAATTCTTTGGCTTTTTCTTACTGGCGTTCAACTAATTATTCCTTTTTCTGTTTTATTAGAAAAGGTCCGTATTTTCCTTCGTGTTTTAGGTATTAATGCGTTTCTTTGGCATAATGTGAATTGTGAGATTTCTTGCATATTTCACTCTTAAAAATATCTTGCTATTAGATTTGATTCATTTGAATTTTATTTAAATTTTTCCTGGAAAATTAATTTGCTATTATTTTATTGATCCTCTTTTTATAGCAAGTCCAAATATTGAGAGTTAATTATTAAAATTTTGAATTTTATTTTAATTCATTTCATTGTCAAATTCATTAATTTAGTTTATTTACTATCCCTTCTAAACCTCAAGACTAAATATCCAAGTATAAAATGCTTATTCTCAATTTTCATACGTAATCATAGCTCTCTACTCACAGATATAGTTGGAATCTCAAGCATAGGACCATCAGGATGCGGGTTTTCTATTCGCCATTTCGAAAATAAAATGCTGATAACTATGATGCTAACATCGCAAAGACTAATCACGATGCCGGAAGCGAAGATTAGACGTAGAGAAGAATCTTATCGATAGCTTCATTAACAGATATCTTATTGACTACTTTGATGATTAAACTAACGTTGTATCTAGTACTTGTGCTCTTATCTTCAAAGGATTCATTAGGATATTTGATTTGGATATCGATGCAGATGATTCGGTTGAATTCGACTTTGATATAATAATAACATGTGATTCTATTTATCTGATATAATTTCATTAATCATATAAGTGGCAATGATAGTTACATCTTTGTTTGCCAATTGCTTTTGTAAAATTATGATCAATGAAACGTTTAAAAATCAAGTAGAATGCACTTTATTAATCCTCTGGATGGAGAAAACAAATTCTGCTTTGTTATATAACAGAGAGTAAGGAAGTCCAATTACTATAGATAAGTGTAATTATGCCATCCACTTTGGGAAATCTAATACTTATGATGTCAACACAACATTAACTAAAGTAGAGGCTTCCCAAAACGAATAGGAAAATCTTTTGCAAGAGCTATCTTTCAACTGTCAAGTCGAAGAAGGAGAAGGGAACTCTACGACTCAAAACATTGTTTAATTCATAGATAAATCGTGAGGAGGTGCACATAACTGATTTTATTTCTGAGGGGTAAGTACAAAAAATAGATTTATCGTTTAAGGAATACAAAATAAAGTAAAAAGAACAGCAGTATACAATAGAAGATCAAAGTAGCAAGTTTCAAGGTAACTTCAGCCCTAAATTTCAAGATTATTTTAATCCAATGTAAAGACACAAACCGAGTGCCAGAAAAAAATATCTAAAGCCCGTTTCTTGTGACATACTTGTTTTATACTGATTCAGATGTTTATCATAAAAAAGGGTTTAAGGAAATTTAATCAATATCTAAGGACAAATTATATCCAATTTTTAAAATCAGCCTGGGGAAAGACTTCCCAGATAAGTGTATTAATCGCTGATGAGTTAATTAATGAGCAACGAATGTACCTAATTCCATATGTCAAGTAATTTGCTAAATCAGAAAATGCTTCAATTTTACATAAAAAATATAATAGCACTATTGAGATGACCATAAGTTCCAAAACATCTGCAATTACCACGATCTTCTTAGATAGGATGATGGCTCAACCTACTAATAAGAATGCGATTGCTGATTTCCGACCTTTGCAGGATCATGACAATATCTTCTTTGCCTGACATTGAAGGCTGACTCTGGTTCCAACTTACACTAACAAATTCGTGAATAAGCAAATCTTAAAGCACGAAAAGAACACCAACACCAGTGTGTGCTACACTTATGCCAAGTATTTGAAATTTAATTAATTGCTACTACCCCGATCTAGATCTGAAAATTACTTAATCCTAATACCTTTGGCAAATAATTAAAATATCTCACTTTTTATATTTTCTAATCATTAAAATCGGAGATGAAAAGTAATTTATCTTATTTATTGATTGTTTATTTTTTCATCATAAACTGGTTAAATAACTAGCGGAGTTTAATGTTTTTATTTTTCTTCTATTCAAATGTAATTGAGGTGCTTCGTAATTTCTAATTATTATTAATGCAAATTGCTTGTATACTCCTTAAATTTTGTTTATTTATTTTAATAACTTTAATCTAATTAAGTAATAATTTACTAAAATTGCAAAAATTGATTCTCTTTAGTAAGAAACTAATACAAGTGAATTAGAATATTTATAAAATAATTATCATAAATAAATATCTAAACAAAAACAATTTCATCTTTTCAAATATTTATGTATTTTGCGACCTTCTGCATATTCAGTCTAGCTTCTCTAAGTATTTAAGGTACTCTAAAAGTTTTCTGCCTTTAGGATCATCTACTTTTACTTGGCTTGACCTCTTAAAAAAAATAAATTTTGATTTGTTCTTGTAACTTACATATTTCGTCAGTCAACATGATCCACCTAATCGAAATAATAAAGATTCTTATTAATTTTAAGCAAGTATTTATAATTAATTATTTTTATATTTACTTATTTATATATTACAAGTTATATCTAATTCATTTATATATTATATATTATTTATAATAATAATAATAATTTGATCACATTGAGGTCTCTGAGGACCCCCGATCTTAATCACTTGATAGTGTGTAAGGGACAAGCCCTTTTAGGTTGGTTAGGAGATTCTCTCCTAAGCTTTAAACTAAGTATTCATCTTCATCTTCTTCCTTTTCTTTTGTTGTTATTTCTTTGATTTCTTCTTGGGTTCTTTCCTTTTCTTCCTAGTTGTTTTCTTTGGTTAAGTATTTGGACTCTATTTCCTAGTTCCTTAAATTTGAATTGACTATCGAAATTCTTAACTGAAATTGAGAACTTTAGTAGTATCAGAGCTATAGTTTGTTTTAGCCTCGTGGTGATTAGTTAAACTAGGTTGTTCTTCAGGAAGTAGGCGTGTTTTTGTAGGCATATGACTTAGATTTCGACTTTGTTCATGAGAGAGAGTGGAAATCTGCATCTATTGAGATGCATGATGCTTCGTTTACCGTAACATTCTTAAGGATGTGTATGTAAAGGGGAGTCTTATAAACCCAATAACTTCTGGTGGGGTGTTACCCATTGTGCCAATTTTGTCTTTTATATGTTCTCCTAGTTCGCTGTCGTCCATCTTAACTAGTTTTATAAGGAGTTCATGGTTGAGGTTTCTATAAATGGCTGTGATGGCGTCTGTCATTTGTTTGACACTTTTATATTGTTAGGAGTTGAGATAGTATTGATCCATATAAAGACACAGGCTTCACTAGCGTCAAATCTGGGTTAGAGTTAGGCCTTTTGTGATAGTTTACATTGATTCTAAGCTAGGTCCTGTTTAGTATTAATGAATTTAATAATTATTAAGTTTTAAATTAGGATCCATATGTAGTAATATATTTTAAAAGTCGATTTCTTATTAATTTCCTATTTAGAACTAAATTATGTCCGTGACATAAATTACGTTGATTGTTTTCTAACTTAGATTCTAAGATAGGAGTTTGAGAGGTCAACCTCAACTTCTTCCCTGTGTGTCTCTTCGTAGTACGTGTACTAGCTAGACTTTTCTGAATATGAGTTTGTTTAATCATATTTATCATATATTTATTTTTCCTCTTTTGACCCCAATCCGATTCGTTTTGAGGGTAGATTACTCTTTTGGTAATTCTATCCCTTTTTTGGGTTAGGTTCTAGGTCTATCTGGTATTTAGTACTGTGAGTCTTCCTTAACATTCTGAAAAACAAGTCATTCGGTGGTAGAACTGGCACTTCAGAGAGGATTTTAGGAGGCTCAAATTCCTATAAGAGACGGCGTTTTGTTGGAGACCTGTTGGGGTTTTATGAATTTGATGTTTATAGAAGCTAGTCTTAGCATCTACAAAAGTTATTGAGTCCATAGTTGGACAACTTCACAGTTGTTAGCTTCTTTAAATAGAATTTTTGAGAGGTGAAGCTGGAACTAGTTGATTATTGCATAGCTTTTTCTGGTGATTTTTCAGGCTATAAATATAATAATTTCAAGCATGTGATATCCCCTTGTGTTCTTGTTAGTTTTTATAACTTCTATAACAAATTGAGGGATAGGTGTGAGAAGTCTGTGTTCTTATTGCCTTTTTGTATAATGTCTCGTTGTATTTTGCTTAGTATACCCATTCTGTGTTTCTAATTTTATTGATAATTATTTTAAACTATAAATATACATAAATGTTCACTTCATAAAAGAACATATATATCTTGTCTTGTAAATAAAAATAAACTTTTTAATATATAAATATATAAAGTGATTATGACTTTAAGAAATTGAAAGATAAGTTGGCAGAACTAGCAAATAACTATTAAGCTTTCGAGACTCAATTTTAATAAATAGATATTATTTTTAAATTGGGAGTGTAGCTAATTCATTAAAAAAATAATATATTTTTTTGGTAAATAATACCATACAGTACTATAGTCATTAATAAAGCATAAGCTGCTCCATAATTTTACAGTAGGAAAGAGGCAGCTAATTACAGAGTTGCTTGGTAAGCAACCAGGAAATAATAAGCATTTGATAGTCTGATGCTTTAAGTAAACTGACTTTTTTAGATAGGCTATTTATTATAACAAATATAATTATTTTATTATTATCAAAAATTAGGAGAAAGTAATATTAACTTTTATCTATAAAGCTAATATAGTCTTTTAAGAGTGAATATAAATTTAAAATGCAAAAGTGCTGTGTAAAAAGCATTAGAATTGCTTGGAGTGTAGTCTTAATATAGTAATCTTACTCATCATCATCACACTATCTTACTTTTCTTGTTCTTGTTGAATTCCTCAAAGATATTGGGCTTTGGCTCCTTATCTTACTGTCGTAAAAACCCGCTGTTCTTCTGGTGCTACAGCTGCAACCTCAGCCACTTCTCACTTTAAGAGCACTATATCAGGATTGCTGTGAGAGGAGGACACTCCATTATGTTTAGTCAAAATTTAAATATCTCAAAATAATTAAATTTTGGCTAAACATAATGGAGTGTCCTCCTATCACAGCAATCCTGATATAGTGCTCTTAAAGTGAGAAGTGGCTGAGGTTGCAGCTGTAGCACCCGAAGAACAGCGGGTTTTGACGACAGTAAGATAAGGAACCAAAGCCCAATATCTTTGAGGAATTCAACAAGAACAAGAAAAGTAAGATAGTGTGATGATGATGAGTAAGATTACTATATTAAGACTACACTCCAAGCAATTCTAATGCTTTTTACACAGCACTTTTGCATTTTAAATTTATATTCACTCTTAAAAGACTATATTAGCTTTAAAGATTATTAATTTTATTTTATTAAAAATGACTATATTTTTCTGATAAAAAACTTAATTAATAATGGAAATCTTATTAAAGGATTATAAATAATACTTTTTTATGGTATGCAGAAAAAACAAATCAAAGTATTTTTTAAGAAATCTATTTTTTTATTTCAGAAATATACAGCTTTTATTTTGATAGAGAAAGAAATATAATCATGAAAGAGACATACCATTGAAGCAAAATATAATTTACTAAATTATTAGAGCTTAAATTGCAGATAAAATATCCATAAAAATTATCAAAATTGCGACTTATTGTTTGAACTAGTTAAATTTTTAGATATTTAATTTATAAATAAAAACAAGTGTAAATTATAAACTGATAATTTAATCGACAAAAGCACTTTACAATGGAAATGAAGGCAACTGAATCACAAAAGGTTGTATATTATACTTTTAATCGAAGGCAAAGAAGTCATATTAAATCTTCACATAAAAGTGGCAAGCTTATGTAGTGCCTCATAATTTATTTGGAATCTTTATAGATATAATTGAAACACAATTGTTATCTTTTTATATTAAATAAATCCGTAATTAAAAGAAAATAATTGCTATAAACTTGTTGGTAATCAAGCTATTTAAGGTAGAATTTAACCTAATATTCCAAAGTGTTACTTATTAAATCAGAACCATTAAGCTAAACTAATAATAATTAATTTTCTTGCAATATCTATATTTGGGTAATTTATCTGAGAATCATAATTGCTCAAAAGTAAATGCTATTATAACTGTACTATCCAGTCAAGGCTTTGAAATTAAGGAGATTTTAAAGATTCTTAAGTGCAATAAATTAAGATTAGAACCTATCTAATCATTTAATATTGTGTTTATGTAATCTAAATTAATATTATGTAAATGGATGATTTGAAAGACTCAGATTAGGATAGGCATTATTATATTAGTATGTTTTAAATAGAAGATAATAAAAATCGCAAAAGCTTAGCTTTCTCTAACTGATAATTGCGCTTGACTTATGCATATATTAAAGAGTCATTTTCTTGGCGCCATAACGAACTTTGAACGAAAGAGCTTTTTACTTAGAAAGGACTAGATCTGAAACTCTTTGTAAGCGCAATATCTATTGGATATATTTAACTCAATATAAGGCAGAATGTACCTACTTTTTGTTAATACTTATAAAATTCTCTCATAGAATTGAATAATCTAAGGAGACAATTTATAGTTACTTTATTGGCAATTATATAAGCTAAAAATCTTATTTAGGCTTTATCTAGGATTAGGAAATTTAAGTTAATGTTAAATGATTTAGTTATTTAGTATGTTTTCATTTCATTCAAAAGAAAATTTTTATTTAATCTTGAGCTATATATTCTTAATAACGATTATAATTAATCTTAAAATTTAAAATATATATGAAACTGTATTGAAATTTGAAGAAAAAATATTAACTAGCTATAAGTTTTTATAAGTAATTTTATCGGTGAAGTTACTTAGAATCCAAATTAATTCAATTTTTACAAAAGTAATCTGTAATAAAATTTGAAAAAAAGAGTTGATTGAACTCTATATTTAAATAATAATTTTTGAGTTCTTTAAATATAAAACCCGATTTATTAAAATATTTCCTAAGTCTGTTAAAATTAATTATAGGTTTTTTTTATTTTAAGTAGATAGAATAATGCATGTATTAAGCCATGAAAAAATGGAAAAATCATTCAAATTCTTTAAATATATGAGATATTAAAAAATATTTGTATAATTTATTAATAAATTAATAAGATTTTGATTGAAGTACTGCCAGTATTAACAACTTACTTTGTTTAATCTTAATAAATAAGAATTATCTTACTATTTATTTGAAAACTACTAACTTTCAAATTATTCTGAAACATAAACCTCATTTATTGGTATTTTAATCCCAAATATAATTAAATATATTAAGTGTATTCTAATAAATTATAAAAAACCATTAACTTACTTAGATTTCTTTGAGGATTTAGTTTTTAAATACTCTCCCATGTCTACATGTATATATAGCAATTTAACTTTTTTTGATTTATAAATTTATTAAATTAAGTTATTCTGAATAGATCAAATTAATAAATGTTTTAATTACTTTGTATTTAATGAGCTTCAATGAAATATTTTTAGTGAACAATTTACTATTGTTAATTTGTAATTTAGTAATGAATAATAAAAGATGTTATTAAAGAGCATCACTAATATTAACAATATTGATATTGCTCAAGAAAATACAAAAGATTACCATAATGATTTGGAGTGAAATAGAAGTATACTCATAATTTATATTAGCATAATTGTCGTGAAAGTGAGAAAGAAATTGGATAGGTGCTACATAAAAGATCTTTCGATCATAATAGAAAAATCAAGACAATTATAAAATCTTTTTATTATCTCGTCAACAATATAGTTATTACTCAGGCGGCATGTATAAATTTTACGTATCAGAAAAAGTGCTAAAGATTATCCATAATAATTAGTTAAGCAGTGCATTAAATAAGATGAATATATTCTTATAGAGGCATATAAGGATCTCCTAATATTCTAATAAATTGAGAAAATTAAGAAAGAGATACAATTTATGTTATAAATGACATAAATAATCTAGGAGGTTTAAACACCATAAGCGATAAAGACAAGAAAATTACCTTTAATGACAATATACTTAAATAAATAACTAATTTATATGGTTTTAAAGAATGTTTTATCCATCATAAAGCTAATAAATTTAAATATCTAAGATTATAACCTTTTTATTAATACTACAGTTCCTTATTATAGATTTATAGTATTTTTACACGCAACAATATTTACCAGCCAATATGTCTATAACTAAATTGCGGGATTTCATTGATTAATTTAGTTATTTATAATAACATAGTCTTATATTATGATCCTAGAGAGCTAATAATTATGCAATAATGAAGATAATTATACTAGATTTATACAATTTTAGGCTATATCTATTTTTTAGTAAATATTAGAAAGATGTATTTTTTTCTAAACTTTGTAAATTATAAAAGAATGTTAAAAATAGGAGAAAAAAAAATAAATTAAGTTAATTACTATATTATTTGGATATATTAAGATTATTTCTCTAATATTAGAATTATTTATAAATTATAATCCTTTAATAAATGAAGATGGTTGTTCTCTCATTCGGAGGAGTCGTCTTTGCCTTTGCTGATTTCAGAATCAAGCATCTCTCCTGAGATCACAAGCACGATGAACAATTTAGTGATGGTCCAGTACTTATGTGCAATGAAACTGCCCACTCAACTGGCTTAAAGTGCAATGAGTTCAAATACTGCATCCACGCTGATCGTCAACCATGCTTACAAGCAACCAGTTACCGCTATGAAGACTTGCTAGAAAAAGAATCCTGGAGGAGTCTTTGATGACCATACCCACTGCAATGAATTCGGTTTCAGTGTCAATGGAGACCCAGTCCACCTGTCAGTTCAAGTTGAAAGATGTCAATCATACAACGACTTCAACTGTGATCACTCCTACAATAAATTTCATTTCTGCATCCCATGAAATCCACTTAGTTTAAGAGGATTCGCCTAAACGTTTTGCGGTTGGCGTCTTCAGACTTTTCTTGAAGTTCTAAGCTTTTTCTTTTAAAATGCTAAGAATTCGTGGGGCACCCAATGATGGTTTAAAATCTATGGTCAAGACACTTCCCAGAAGTTTTCCTCATTAACAAAGAGACCACTGATTCTGCTGCTCAAATCACTGCCACCTGCAATGTTGTTAAAGTTGTCAAGACATTCACCAAGGCTATTAGAGAGGGTTCTTCAACTTTCATTTCCAGAATAGATGGAGATATGAATAAGCAAAACCCAAATTAAGCTAATGAATACTTGAAATCATCTACTGATTCAGAAAGAGGACAACTTATTGGAAAGTTCTTATAAATCGTTGCTGACTGGTCTATCTGAAGAGAAAAATAGGATATAATAACCTATGAATAACATAACAAATTTGCAAAATTATTAAAACAAATTGACAATAAAATATGTTTGCTATTACATAATAATTTGATTCAAATCCCATTCTTTCTCAATCTGCCATTTATATTTGCATTTTTCATATACCCTATTTTTTACATTCTTTTACCTAAAAGCAAAATATTTTATAATTTCTTAAATTTATTTTAGATTAATAAAAAAAACATTATTTTAAGATGATTAGATACCGCTAGTACTATTTAAAATGGATGCGTAATTTTGATTCATAAATTATAATTATTTAAAAAGGATATTTAATTCATGAATGATGTAGGCACAAAGCTTTAATAAGTATAAGTTAAATAAATTTTCAAGAAACATATTAATTTGATGGGCTTTTTAAAGATATTGGTTATAATTTTAAAAGTATGAGAAAACAAATTTATCGTAAATTTGAGATTTATTATAGTATAAAATAGCAACCAGTTTAGCAGAAATATAGATTGAATAAAGAAAATATTTCAAATTTTTTTTTTCTCAAAAAAGTAAGGATTTTTAAAATATGAAGTAGTTTTTATAAAAAATTCAGATACAAATATTGAATAATGGGGAAGCATCCTCCCCCCCTAATGTATACTTTTTATTTTGTAATCTGATAGAGTTTTTAACGCTGAGTAATAGTAGCTGATGAACATGGTGTACGCGAGCAATAGTTTTTGAGCTATGACCTCTTATAAGTCAAAAAATTATATATAAAATCATAATAAAATTAACAAAAATTTTCAATTTTTCTTCAAATTTTTAATTTTTATAAAATTATCGATTTAAGTGGAAATTTAACAAAATATGTAAATCTTATTTAATTATTGACAATAAATTGAAACTAATTGTTTTTGCATTTTTTTATAAGAGAGAATAATTTTTATTTTTTAATTTTGTTAATAATAATTAAATAAGATTTACATATTTTGTTAAATTTCCACTTAAATCGATAATTTTATAAAAATTAAAAATTTGAAGAAAAATTGAAAATTTTTGTTATTTTTATTATGATTTTATATATAATTTTTTGACTTATAAGAGGTCATAGCTCAAAAACTATTGCTCGCACACCCCAAGTTCATTAGCTACTATTACTCAGCGTCAAAAACTCTATCAGACTACAAAATAAAAAGTATACATTAGGGGGGGGGAGGATGCTTCCCCATAGCCAAATATTGGAATATATTAATCTGAAATAAATAATTAAAAATATATTTTATTGTTTGAAATTAGTATTATTCTTCAATTAGCTAAATTCATTTGGTTTTTAGAATCAAATATAGAAATAAATTAAAAACAAATTAGTTAAATTAAAATTTATGAAATTTGATATTGAAAATTTAATATTTAGGTGAACTTTATTAATGACGGTACCCACAGATTTTATAGCAGCAAGTTTACTCTACTTTAATATAATACCTTAAATTTATAAATAATGATATAAAAAAACAATTATCGTTTGAGATGAGATAAATTTGTGCTGTTAGTACTATAATCCCTCTTTTTCGAATTTCCAATCTAATAAACATAAAATACACGAGAAGCTTAAACAATTTTTAACTTCACCAATATCATATATCTTTATTTTATCAAATTTTCGGATGCCCCCCACAGAACTAGATTGTTTTTAAATTCCGGTTTTAAATTGGAATCTAGATCTGTATAAAATTCCAGATTTAAATCTGGATTTTTTTTGTAAATCTGGAATCTCAATCAATAAAATTAATAAATTTTTAACATTTATATTTCCAATTTTAAATTTTTTTATGAATGGTACCCATTTAAAAATTAATTAAAATATTACCAAATAATATTTAAATTCCAAAAGCTTTCTATGATAATTAATGACCCTTTTTATTATGTAAATATATGTGATAAATAATAATAATTGGTATGTAATACATCTTGAATTAATTTTAATCTCTATATTTTAATTGCGCTTGCCTTAAGAAATTCACTTTAGCACTACTATGACCAAATAATACTTAACTTAAATTTCCTGTGGCTTTAATAAAACAAATAGGCAGTTTTTTAAATATCTTTCATAAATACTTGTTAATTATTATTGTAGGAATACATTCGATTTGGGAAAATGAATTTAAATTAATTTAATTAAATATTAAAATCATGGCATTTATCAAATCCAAAGAGACTTAAAATTGAAAAATAAATGGATTCTACGGTAGATCCCGCAATTTTAACTGGACTTTACTATTGGCAATATTCTTAAATCATCCAAGGAAGCGAGATATTTTGATTTTGAGCTAACACCCAAAAATAGTAAAAGAGTTTTATCTCGCTTGGGAGAAGAGATAAAATCATTATAGCAATAACAACCACCTTCTTAATTTTAATAGGTTATCCAGATAGTATAATATTGTCAGGGTTTGGAGACATTTTCCAAAAACATAACTGAAGGCAATTAATAATTTATTAATTTTAATTTTAATTCATTTTCCAAAATCGAATGTATTCCTACAATAATAGATTTTATTGAAACCCCATATATTAAATATTGATAAAAAAATTATGATGTTTAATACTCAAATAAAAATTGATTATTTATTTAATTCTATATTTTACCAATCTAATTTAAACTTGAACTCTTTAGTTGAAATCAGTAATAGATTTCATAATTTTATTGTTTTTAATTTTTACATCCTATTACTAAACTTTGTAATATTTACTAACTATTTTATGATCCTTAAATTTCGAGATTATATTATAATTTTTTTTGACTTCTCCATTATTTTTTGTGATGATTTCCAAGACTAAAAATCTCTAAATGCTAACTCTAGACTTAGAAGTTTTTAAAAAATAAACTGGCAATTAACTTGTAAAAATTCAAATAAAAAAGGGTGATTGAAATGGTTGTATTTTAAGTAAAATTTAGTCATAAAACTGTTATTTTAGTAAATTAATAAGCTGGGTACATGCTCATTTATTAATCTTGCAACATTTTGTTGTTTAAATCCAGCTTAAATTATTATTTATTTAATTAATTAAATTGTATTGTTTAAAGCATTTAATGTTAAGCTATTAGATTTTCAAATCATCCTTATAATAATGATTTTCCTCAATTATATTATATAAGTGGATTTATTTATATAGTTATTACTGCTTATCATGACTATTCTAGTATGGTCGATTATGTCAAAAGTTTCTATTTATAAATGAATTTGAAAAAATAAAATATACTCTATATTAATATATTCATTTTAATATACCATTACTAATTTACCAATTAAGTTAAAAAAAGTTTGCTAAGTTGAAATTTATTTCAAAAATATTACATAAATATAAATAAAAAAATTTAGAAATTTATTAATGATTTTTTCATATAAATAAAAAAAATTTCATATTTGGATTTGTTAAGTTCCGGATTTAGATCTGGAATTCCAGATATAAATCTGGAATTCTTTTACAAATCTAGAATTCTAGATTTAAAAATTAGTTCCAGATTTAAAACTGGAATTTTAAAAAAATTCAGTTCTGTGGGGGGCATTGAAATTTTCAAATTCGAATGTATTCTTTACTATTCCAAATATTTAGTTTTTTTCCATAATTTAACCAAGGGCTTGATCAGTATTAATTTAGACGATATTTTGTATGCCTTATTCCTATTAGAAATAGATATGGGAATTTTCCTCTACTATTGACTATAATTGTGATTGAAAGCCCTAAATAGTATGTGATACAAGGTGTGATACGAAGGAAGAACAGAAGAAAGAAGTTTGGTTAATATATCTTCAAAGAAGAACAATTATTTAGCCTTTTAAAAAGATAGAAAGAAACAAGCTATCATTACATCTGGAAGCAGTAAGTCTTATTAAAAATTTCTTTTCAATTCGATTAATTATTTGTGAAAAAGTAAAATCTGTTTTTAAACATCTGATTAATCGCAAAAAGGAGATAATATTTATAAAATATAAAACAAATAGGTAAAATAAAGTAATTCAAATGTAAGGATTAGTAGATTAAATACTAACTGTCATGTATTTTAAGTTATTTTAATTTAAATTATAGTTGTTGTTTTAGTTAATTAAAAATATTTAATAGTAAAATTATTAAAAAGAATGGAAAAGGTGGAGCTTTTTTAAAAACTCTAGTAAGATCAGCCGTTCATCATAAATAACGATTACTTTGTGATACTCAAAATTTTAGATCACAGACCAAGTTCTGTTCATAAAAGTAATATTACAATTAATTTTTTTTATGTTTATTGAAATTTATGGAAATATATAGGGGTTTAAAACTACAATCAAGAGCTTTCTTTGCATTAGCAAACAGCAATCCAAGATAATAGTTCAAGTATTTTAGTCAATGGCTTCGTATTTACTCTCCACCAATAGTCATAAAGTTTAAGCTGGAATAAATATGATGATTCAATGACAAGACTATAAAATGTAAGTACATATGAGGAATTGTAGAGTTTTAATGGCATTATTATCATTCATATTTTTTTCCAATAATATTTAAATTAAATTACTTCTTTTATTTCTTGAATTGAAAACATTTGTTATTGAGGTGAACTTTTCCTAATAAACGAAAGATTGGCTTTAGTGATGAAGCTTTGTAGATTTGCTGAAATAATACGGTGTTTCGCTATTCAAGTTCAATTCAAGAAGTTGGTCAACAATTAAAGAAGAAGCAGATGGTTTGGAGAATGTTAGGAGTGGAATGGTGTGGAAAGGGCAGCTCACAAGCTTTAAACCAGTATTCTCCTAACTACAGCAAGGAATGAAGAAGTCTTGGTTAAAGCCAAGAATACTCAAACTCAGCCAAGTAACAACATAAGATGTAAGAAAGAAGCTTGTTAAAGTTTCTTATTGAGTAAGCAGGTCATATAAGAGAATTGGAAAAATAGGGAAGTTTTTAAAAGTGCTTTTAAGAAATGACAGGAAAAAATAGAGCTCTCTAAAAACCTAAATGACATACAAACTGGCTTCGCCACTACTGTCAGTAAGAATGTTTGAATAATTGAGAAAGAACTCAGTGAAATTTACGAAAGACTATCTAATGTTGAAAGAAAGATTAATGAACCAGGAAATCATTAAGTGAAAATGCTCCTTTTAATAAGATAAAGAAGACTTTCGCCTGTGTAAAATCCAAATGATTCCTTGAATGTAAGAATAGATGATGACTAAAGACTCTCGTGTTATTAAAACTCAAGTAAAAAAAAACATAATAATAAGGATACACAAGAAAAGCATATTAAAAATGGTTCTATAAAAGACGATTACGATCTCAAAACTTGAACAAAAAACCATTTAAATTTATAGAAAAGCATTTTCTAATATATATAAAAATAAAATTATTTTGCTTTAAATTTAAATTACAATAACTAAAGATACATGACAGTTAGTATTTAATCTACTAATCCTTACATTGAATTACTTTATTTTACCTATTTATTTTATATTTTATTAATAGTAAACATTTTTCATCCAATTTTTAGTCCAATAGCCTGATAACCCATCATTTTATTTTACGACATCTCAACAGCTTTCAGTTTTTATAAAAAAATATTATTGCTAAAATGATTTGGGAAATTAAATTATAATTTAATTAATTTAATATAATTAGTGGTAAGTAACTTTGTCCAAATCTAGACAATATGGTAATTTTTAGATTAAAAATTAAAAATTAGCTAAACTTTACTAATGGCGGTACTGCCTATAACATCGTAGCAGCGAGATAACGTGACTTTAATTCTGGGTGATTTGTTTAGCTGATTTTAATGGTAAAATTAAAGTCGAGTTATCTAGTTCCAGGAATGAGATAATAAAGTACCGCCTTTAGTAAAGTTCAGCTAATTTTAATTTTTTTTCAAACGAGTACCGTATTGTCTTGGTTTGGACTAAACTGCCTGTAATTATAGTTATATAATTTTTTATTTTAATTTAATTTCCCCAAACTAACTACATTTTTGCAATAATATTAATACAATAAATTTGATTTCGAGTATACAACACTAAAAATACAGTGCTCTTTAAAGCTAAAAATGAGAAAAAGAAAGTCGACATGATAAGAATCAGAAAATTAATCGGGAATCCAAGTTCAAATAATTTTGAGAATTCCCTCATTTTTCATAGTCAATTAATTATATTTTGAACTTTGAACTAAACCTGGTTTAATTCAATCAAATTATTTTTACTATTCTATATTATCTTATCGAAGATGTTTTAATAATCTCATTATTAAAGCATTGATGCGACAGTAATGTAATATAATTTTATTTACTAATTAAAGATGCTAACTATATTTTATTTGCATTTTTATACATCGATTTAATTTTTAAGAATAATTATTATATTTATTATAATTATTATTTAATGCTTTACGGAAATTAATACTGGGGCTTAAGCCAAACATATATATAAATCAGATAGTTTCATGCTTTAATTTTTGGAAATCCAACTCAATCTTAATCCAAGGGCCGGGAATAGTGAGACCCATATACTGGACAGAATAGCTGCAGCACCGTGCTTGTTCTTCGATTGCCATTGGGAAGTCTCATGCTGTCTTTCGCTACTTCGCATGTCTTCCCTGTTTCACTGCCATGACTCACTTTCCTTGATGAGTGCTTGCTTGAAGTTCAGGTAAAACCCCTTCTTAGCAAAGACTTATTGTATGGCTTGCTAAGGGGGGAAAACCCCTAATGATACTCTACTGGAGTTTTCTTTAGCAAGTTCTTGTCTCGCTTTTCTCAAGTAAATAGAGTTCAATCTGAGATCCGAGCGGTCTGTCTCTTAACTCCTATCCTACCCTTGTTGCACTCAACCCAAGGTTGCAAGGATAAGTGTATCATTCAGTTTTAACACGACTTGTATGATCAACGGTCGACTTTTTTGTTGGCGTGGTCCCCCTATACCTTGCCTGAAGTATTCAGAGGAAGTTTTCAGATCCTGATTTTATTTCGTAAAAGCCTAGTGCCATCACGGTTTTGAACTTCGGGGTACGGAATTTTTAATTATTTAAAGATGGACAGGGATATAATTTTAAAATTAATGAAATTTAAGTAACTACGAATAATATATAAATATTATTTCCAATAATTATTATTATTTTTTCATTTTCTATATTTCTAATAGTATTTTTGCTTTTCAAAGTACTTTAATATTTTTCTACATATGATTAATTTTAAATATGCGAAATAAATCTTTCTTAGTAATACAGCAATTCGTCTCCACTCAGATAATTTATTTTTAAAAAAGGTACTTCATGCATATGTAACATTAACGCAGAAGAATGCAAATAGGATTTATAAATATTAAAGGCTTAAACTCTGCCAAAACTCAGATATATTTCCCTACATTTTATTATTGCTCCCAGCTCCACAATCCAGAATTTATATATTAAATTTATAGAAAGCTAAACAATAAATTTCGATTGTAAAAACAGATAGGCTAATGAATTATATCACAGTTTCAAAAAACATGATTAATATTATCATTTCTTATCATTAAATTCAGTAAAAATCAAAATTTTATCGCATAATATTATTAAATTCTTCAAAGCTTTCTCAATTTTATTGAAGAAAAAGAGGAATTGTAATATATAAGTATATTACTGCTAAAAGCAATAATGCTCATATTAATGCTAAAATTTGGCTTGGATAATTCTATAAAATGCAAGACTCTATGAAAATATCATAAATATAATGAAACCGAGTCTAGTAAATTCTCTTAAAATAAAATAATTTAAATGTACTAATGATGTTAAATTTTATTTATTAGTTAAGTATTCAATTAATAAAGTTTATTAGCTTAATGGGACAATATTCCTGTTTAAACACAGATTTTACAATTAGCAATTATTCTTTATCACTCTGTTAGCGTAATTAATTTTTTATTTTTAGTATAAAAATAAAACACTTTATTTAGCCTGCTTTTATTTTGCTAAATATATTCTTTAAAATTCCAAATTATAATAATAATAATAATCAGATCACATTGAGGTCTCTGGGGACCCCCGATCGAATAAGCTTGTTAGCTTATAAGGGACTAGCCCTTTTAAATTAATTTGGAGATTCTCTCCGATTATACTAAGTCTTCATCTTCTTCTTTTTATTCCTTTTCCTTTCTGATTTCTTCTTTTTCTTTGTGATTTTCCTTTTCTTCCTCTTTTTTTGCTGCTCTTTAGAATTTGTATTTAATCCCCCATTTTTCTGAATTTAAATTGTGTGTCAAAATTCTTGACCGCTATTAGAATTTTAGGTTCTTTGAGGAGATGTTTTCCTTACATCTGGTTGTGACTAGTTGTATTATATCACTTTTCAAAAAGTAAGCATGCTTTTTTAGGCATTTGACGTATATTTCTACTTTATTTTGGTGATCATAATAGTCAGAACTAACCGAGATGCAGCTTGCTTCGTTGGCTGTAACATTCTTCAGAATGTCTAGATTGAAAAGTTTTATAAAGTCCACTAGTTGCTTTGGTGTTTCGACTTCTGAGATTGTGGTGTTTTTGATGAGGTCTCCGAGTTAAATATAGTTCATGTTAAGTAGTTCTATGAGCATTTTGTGTTCTAGGTTTATATATATTCCTGTTGGGGCTTTTGAGAATCTCTTGATAACCTCGTACATTCTCGAGTTGATTGTATCCATCCAAATTGAGATGCATGATTCTCTTGTGTCGAATCTATCTTATAGTTACGCTTTGGAAATGATATACATTACTTCTTAGGATCCAGTTTAATAATAATTAATTTATTAATTATTTTCACTTTAATTAAGATCCATATTTAGTACTAAATTTTAATTTTCGATTTCTTATTAATCTCCTATTTAGTACTAATATTATTCTATGACGTATTTAACGTCATTAGAAATTTTTGCTGAAAGGCTGAGGAAGAGTTAATGACTTCTTTCTAATTCCAAATTATAAGGTATTTAAAGAATTCATAGGCTTATGGTCACACCCATCAAATTTATCATCCCCATTATTTTCACTCCTTATTCACCATCTTTGGCATCATTAGTGAGTAAAGTATATTTTTTGGGAAATTCCCTTAACATTCATTTCTTAGAATTAAAGAAATATTCTAAGATAACTATAAGAGTGTATAAAAATAAGAAAATATCTATGATGATTATAAAGTTGTTGCTCAAATATAAAAAATCGAATATTGGATATGTTTTGAATATAAGGGACATTTAATGAAATTTATATGAACTTATGAGAAAATTTCAAGAAAAAACTTGATATAAAGTCTGAAGCTCTCTTAATATATAAGTAACCCAGAAATCTCAAAGAAACCTAATTAAAAGAAAACTACTTATAGATTCATTAGAGGTATATCAATAATTTTATCTGTAAATTACAATTCAAAGATATATTTCTAAAATATATAACTTTGAAGATTTTTTCCTCATTTTTATAAGCAATATTATTTGCAGAACTATTCTTATTATTTTCTCATACTTCTTAATGCATAAATAATTAAAAATAATTTATATTATTAAATAAATTTAAAAAGATTAGAGTTAGAATACACTCCTAAGAAATTGAGTTACAATGCTTTGAGATGATTTAGCCAATTATCTAAAAATGAGAAATTTATCAAAAATGCTGACTAAAGTAGTAGATTCAAAGAACTATTGATAAAATATTTATTAATTAATCTAAATTATTCTAATGTGATAGCAAAAGACGATAATTTAGATGTGATACCTCGTAATAAATAGTTTTATTTATATTTGTGCATTTATTTTCAATTTGAGCTTTGTTAATAAATCACTAAATGATATAATTCATTGAGCAGGATTATTTAGTATACTTTTTATAATATTGATAAAATACATTTGAATGGGGGAATATGCAAAATTAAAATAAAAATCAAATTTATTATATTTATTCATCAATTATAATAACTTTAGTAAAATTAAAAAATACTGTGCAAAATTAAGTATATTAGCATAAAAATTTGACAATTTGCTATTAATATGACCATATTTTACGATTTGGTGTCAAAATAATGATATGCAAAAGTCACTCCACTTTCATGGTCAAATTTGAGATGGTTAGTATGTGTCCACTTCGTTGTTTTTGGTGTCAAAATTCTGAATTCTTTCCATGTATCAGCTATATTCTGCGAGAGCTGATCAAATTAGAAAATTTTATGTCACTTTAAATTGGAAATCTAGTTGTCAAATTTCGGATTTGGTTTGTAAGTGTCCACTTTGTAGATTTTGGCATCGATATTGTGTAATTTTGCTCTATGTAAGCTTGACACTGCGATTATTGGCCAAATTCGAAAAATTATGTCCTTGTCACTTCTGATTATTAACTGACTGGACTAATTTCGTTGAAAATACGGAGGTCAAATTTGCTCGAGGTCTATCTTATTGTGCTAATTTGGTGTAAGATGAATGTGTTCTCGCAGATATTGAAATTTTAGCGGTTGCATTTTAGAAATGTCGATATTAACTATGAAAGTCCTCTTAAAGTCTGCTCACTGTGCGATCATCAAATTTTCTGTAAAACCCAAACAATATTAGCAGAGCCTTCAACTTTGACTTTGCAGTCCTACTATATGACAAAGATTGCTTTTAGTGAGATCGACTTCAATTCAACACTTTTAAATAATATTGCTAAAATACAATTAATTTGGGAAAATTAAATTAAAATAAATGACAATATATTAAATTAGTGGCAGTTAACTTTGTCCAAGCCTAGGCAATATGGTACTCTTTCGATAGAGAATTAAAAATCAGCTGGACCTTTCTATTGGCTGTACAGCCTTATCGCATCACTTGAGCGAGATATATCGACTTTAATTTTGGCATCAAAATCGGCTCAACAAATCACTCAAAATTAAAGTCGATTTATCTCGCTCAAGGGATGCGATAAGGCAGTACCGCCAAAAGTAAAGTTCAGCTTTTTATAAATTCTCTATCGAAAGAGTACCATATTGACTAGGCTTGTATAAGTTAACTGCAACTAATTTAATTTATTATTTATTTTTATTTAATTTTCCCAAATCATTTGTATTTTAGCAATATTATAGAGGCCAGCTTTTTAAAAGATCAACTGATAGATCAATCAAAAAATTTAAACATTTATCTTGTGATATTAAGCTCGAATACAAAGTAATTGGTCATAGTATTCAGGCAGTAGAGAGATAATGCTTTCATCCTGATTTGTATTGCTTAGCGCTTAATCTAGCCTATTGAATACTCGTTAATCATTGTCGATTGATTTTGTGGAAATTTCACTGAACTGCTATCACAGTCAAGCAAAGCAGAATTGGGATCTTATTTTTTATTCAATACTAATCAAGCAGAAGTCATCTCCATTATTTGAAATATTTAAGAGAGGTTAATAATATTGTTGAATTTTTTTCACAAACCAACAGAAACATTCACTTGAAGTAATTATCAGCGATCTCTCAGCGTAGTATCGACTTTTAGTTAAATCAGTAATTCATTTGAACTCAGCAGTGAAGTTGCAGTTGATTACCATATTTTCTCAATTTTTTAATTAGTAACTAAAATTGAATAATGAGTGAATTATTAATAGAGTAATCATAAATAAGTAATATACAATAATATTTAAATAGATAAGTATAATGATTAGAGTATTAATGTGAATTACAGTAATTAGAGTAGTGTAGTTAAAGCAGCATATGCAATAAAAACCCCATAACCCCTTAATGAAGTTTATAATTGCCTTAATTTTTAAGGAATTTGTGAGGGGTTGGGGCTATTAATAAGTTTTATTGTGAAAATTAAAGTAAATTTATGTAGTTTAATCACTCAAAATCCACTTTTAGATTATGTGAAAGTGGCTTGAAGTTTAGTTTATTTAGCCACTACTCAATTTACTCAATTTATATGTCTGATCTTAATTTAGGTTTTATTATAATTGACTTTGCCATTTATTTCATTGATCGAGAGACTCTAGTTTTCTCTATAAACTACTTTATTCCTTACATTGCATCTTTCTCGCATCTTGTGGAAAATTAATAGTGGCGAGGCATCGTACTCTATTATTATAGATGCTAAAGCCCATACATCCCACTAAAGTCTCCATCTCTAATCTTTTCTTTTTGTATAATATCCTGGAGTTGCATTCTCAGTTCCAAGCCTTGATTCTTCCTGTATTAATGCTCTGTTGAAATCGAATATTGCTACTCTTACTGGTGAGAAGTTTATCATAATATTTATGGCTTCAAATCTCTGTGAACAAAGCCTAACTTATGAAGTTCCTTAATACCTTGAATGGCCTTAGTTGCTATTTATCCAAGCTGCTTAGGTTTCTTTGATCTGCTATGAAATCTCTGAGGGTCATTTCAAAAAGTGGGAGTCTGAAAGCAACATAATTTTTGGCAAGAAGATCAGCATCTAGCTTTATTAAGTAACTGCACTCTTTAAACTTTGCTTTGGTAAGTACTTGATACTCATTTGTAAACTCCATCTAATATTTATCATCACTTTAGGAGATAGTTGAAGAGGTAGACCTTGTATGCATATTGATAATTATTGACAACTTTTTATCAAAGGAGTCTTCGAAAATAAGGTAGCTTTAAAGTGAAGTATCAAGGCCATTTTAAGCAAGGGCATGAATCTTTTTTTACTGTATTTTAATTCTAATTTTTGTGATTATAGATGTTAGCAGGTTGCGTAATTTTCTCAGATTCTGATTCACAAGCTTATTCTATCTCTACCACTTTAGTTGATTCTCTAGTTTTTCTCTTTCGTTGATTCTTCAATTCTATTTCATGCTTTTCAATATCTATTTCTTTCTTGTGAGCTTTTAAAAGATGTTTCCTTAAATCTCTTGTATGAGAGAATACTACTTATGGCACTCAAAGCATTCATACTTTCCATTGATTTTATCGTGTTTTAAGTATAAGTGGGCTTAGCTTCTCTATGATCTTTCATATGTCTATACCAACTAGATTTATGAGCAAAATCTCTCTCACACTGCTCACAGAAGTATACTTCTACTTCTAAAGCTTATAAACAAGTTTCATTTATACCTATATACCTTTCTCCTCCTCTCTATCTCACACACACTTATTAGCCATTAATTTATGCTCTTAATTTCTATATATATATAATAGAGACCTCAAGAGATAGCTCTTGTAGTAATTTATGAGGGTTTAGCTCACAGTTATTATACTTCTCTGTACTAAAAAAGGTAAGTTTCATTTATTTTTGTGAGAGTGCTGTTGTCTTGCTTATAATATTAGCGCTTATATTTAAATTTGAATGAAAAATTATTAAACTTCCTCTATTACTCATAGCTATTAAGATAGCTTGGAAGACCTAAGTGTGTCATGGAAAGATTTTTGAGTATAAACTAAGAAAAATGAGTGCCAATTAGACAATCGAACTCGAAATATAGTTGAGAATGTAACCATTTTTATTCTCAATAATATATTGATTATTCTTATTATTTGATGCTTTACAGAAATAATACTAATATATTGATTATAGCAAGTACTGATTTAGGAGATGCACCTAATTTAGTACGTACTGTTTTAGGAGGTTTTTTGTGATTTTATGATTAAAAATAGAGTGCTTCTAATTAAGTATTAGCTTTAATTAAAGCTCAAAATTAATACTAGCATTTTAGGAGATGCTACAAATTAAGTACTTACCAATTTAAATTTAAAATATGGATCTATAACAGTAGAAGTTGATATCAATCACTTAAGCATGAAACCAGTTCTCTAAACTTTAATCATATCCTTCTTAAAAAAAAGTTGACCTTCTATTGGATGCCCATATTTATTAGTAAGTCTTACAGTATAATTGAAATCAATTAACTTAAATTTTAATATAATCTTTTAGATCTGTAAACAAGATGGAGTCAATGAATGATGAAATGAAAAGAGTACAAGCTTAAGAATTGACTCAAAGAATTAGAAGCAATTAGGATTTGCAAACTACCTCATGCAGCGAGGTAAGAAAACTGTGATAACTAATCTTTAATAGTGGGTTTATTTCTGGCGACGATGTAAGGCACTAAAATTTTAATTACTAAGGGCGATGATTTGTGAAGAGAAGAAAGCATTGAAAACTAAAGATGTAGAGATTCCAAACTATCCCGAAATTTTAGAAACTAATTTTATGATAATTCAATTAATGACACAGAGGTTTCGCAATACCTGCCTACTAAGAAGCAGTTGTAAAATAAACAACCTGAGAGAAATTATTTCTTTGACATCATTGCTTGTATAAAAGGAGAATACTTGAAGAAAGTCAATAAGATGCTCCTAAAATTTTAATGGTCTCTTAAGCTTAGAATTTAGTTACTGGTCTCTTCAGATTCAATGTTAATAGACAGCGAGACCTAACAGCAGCAGATTTGTGGAACAGCCTTGATGTAGATGTATATTTTAGTATGGGTTTGAGTATTTAGCTATAATCATCGCAACCATAATGCAACTTAAACAGCAAATTTATATACTCACTGTCATGAACTTACCCCAAACCTCACATATATTTGTTTAAATTACTAATATTTAAACCCTTATAAAACCCTAATAAAGAATGCCATTTTCAATAAAAAACTCAATCAAACTACTAAAGGAATTTTGGGCTTTTGAATACAGGTACTAAGATAGATTAAACTCGCTGTATTATAGAAAAAGTTCAGAGAGAATAATATGATCCTAATTAGCTTCTGATCGATCTAGTAGGCAAACTTCCAAAGATATCACTTGGCATTCTTTGAGGTATTAGTTGTTGTTACTGCTTAAATAGATTAATTCAGTACAAAAAGACGCATTTATCAGGAACCTTTTTTAAACCTAAAATTATATTTCCATTTAATTTAATAATTTGAAATTTAATTAAATCCTAAAGAAAAGTATACAATAATATGAGTTTATTTATAGCTCTAAAATCAATTAAAGCCAATATGGCAACATAAGAGAAATGATTGATATAAATTAAAAATACATTATTGAAGGAATACATTCAAAATTGGAAAATTAATTTAATTCATATTTATAATAATTCCAAATCTTGGCAGTTAAAGTTGGCCAATTTAGACGAGCTTGGGCTCATTCTATGGATAATTCAAAATTAGCTGGACTTTGTTATTCGCGGTACTATTTTATCTAATCCCTGAATCGAGATTACCTCACTTAAATTAAGTGCGTCTAAAATCATTAAAATATACCTCCACATTAAACTCAAGTTATCTCGCTCCAGGGATGCGATATAATAGTACCACCAATAATAAAGACCAGCTAATTTTGAATTCTCCATAGAATGATCCCAAGATCGTTTAAATTTGCCAATTTTACCTGCCAAGATTTTGAATTAAATTAATTTTCCAATTTTGAATGTATTCCTACAATAGTATTTTCTTAATGCCATTTGAAGCCTAGAAAAATATGATCTTTAGTCACTGATCTTCCTAAAATAAAATATTAAAGCTAGAGATGCTGGAGCACAAGTCTCTCCAACTTGGGCTATAAACTGTCTTTATTAAGATCTATTTGGCATTAGAGACGTAATTATGTTTAAAGGTTTTTTATAAATTTAGAGTTATGTTATAAATTAAACAGAGCTATTCAATTTATTTTAAGTTTTCAATAATAAGTTTAATTCATGAAGTTTTTTAATACATGTCTTAATCAATTTTAAACAGATTTTAATTAAGTAAAACTGAGTCTAATTTAATTTATCAAACAACTCTAAATATATACAAATTTCTAAACATAATTGCATCTCCAATGCTATATGGATATCCAGCAAGACAGTGTTTTTGACCGAAGTAGGAGAGGTTTCAACTACAGTATCTCTTGCTCGAGTATTTTGGCTCCAGAAAGATCTGTGACTAAATATAATTTTTTTTTTTAGGCTTCAATGACATTAAGAACTCAAGACTGGACACTAATGTATCTTGAATACTGATTTTTCTATTTAAATTAATCATCTATCCTATTTTTGCTCTATAAGTTTTAGTTGATTAATTTATTAAATTTAATGCATTTTAAAAGATAAAAAGTTTAAATTAAAATATTGGTCAATTGAAATTTTAGACTTTTGGACTAAAATAAAATTAATTGCTTAAATAATCTTATTATTATGCTATAGATAGCTTTAAAAGTGCTTTAAGAGAATTTTAGTTAATAAATTGGATTATAATTTTCCTTGAAATTGGTATCAATGGTATTATAGTCAGTGTATGTAAATTACGAGTGTCCCATCATATTTCTCTTTAAGAATGCTAAGTGATTTCAATTCTCATAAGGATCAGCTTTTGTATTGATACTAATAATTCTTTTTGTATGCACTTTATTTAATTAGTATGCTTAATCTTGTAATAAAACTCAAAAAGCATTCCATTATATGGAGTATGTAGATAATTCCTAATGTATCGATCTAAGGATTTATAATTGTAGCATGAAGAATATATATTTATAAATTAGAACAGCTTTGATTGGATTTTATTTATTGTTACAAGTAACATGATTGATACTCATGAATAATGTTCTTTAATGATTGAATTTGCGTCCTCACCATCAGTATAGAATCCATCAAATAATCAATATGATTTTTCATCATATTAATTTAATTTAATGTGAATTCATCTATTTATAGGTATTTATATTAATCATACTAAAGTTGAGCGTGTGCATTCAATTAAAATACCTGTAACTAAATATACTCTTTTATTGATTCTTCTTGATAAGATCAGAGGTGTCAGTAGACAAGTGAAGTATGAAGATTTCTATTGCAGAAGATGATAATGATGAGGAGAATAATGATTAAGTTGATGTAGACTTCTATGATGATGGTAACGCTGATGTTGATAATGATGAAGAAGGTGTAACTGTTTCTATAGAGTTTTAACATTGACTAATTATTTAGTCTTCTTATTAATTTTAATATTATATAAAATAATTACGGTAACACGATGGAGCCAGATAAACCGTCCTGGGTATTCCCATCTTCCATACCCTAGGTCCGAAAAATACCCTCCAAGTGCAATTTATTTGTAAGCTTTAGTAAGAACAAACAACCATATACTCCAACGAATGGCCATTTTCATGGAGTATAAATAGACTCTTATTAGTCAATAGGGTTCATAATGGCTCTTTACCGTAGCATACGAGGAGCACCCATTTCTCAGGACCTGGAACTAATATAGTCTTACTTCTAGACTATGAACACTAACACTACAAGAACTACTGTATCTAGAGTTTTAAAGCAGTTTCCTTATTTTAAAATCCATTCTCTGTTCTTATTTGACAAATGTATACTCTCAAATGTGCTTGACACGAACGAGAAACATCTGCCAAACACACATCTTCATTCGAGAGTAGAAGGAGTTTACCTACTCCTCCTCTCTTTATTTAACCACATACTCTCTCTAACATTACTATCAAACAGACAATCGAATCCTTTAGACTTCACCAGTATAAAAGTCAGACACACTTGCTAAGTTCTTAAAGGAACATCCTATTAACCATTTTAAGCGTGAAATCCACGACAACTGACTTTCCTATTCTATTCAATACTATAACCTAATCTTCCTATTTAGTACCAAATACGTCATAAGCAATTGCTAGAACTTACCTTTCAAAAATACGTCATGACAAATCTAACTTAATTTAGGAATCACTCCCAATATTTAATATGAACACCAAGAGTTGACTTAAGAAATGAAGTGAATCACTCCTCTCTTATCCGATTAGTAGTATATAGTACTTAACACTATTAAGGAATCACTCCTAATAATAATAAGAGCCTTAATGTATAGGCTCAAAATAATAACTCACAATTTCACAAGGAGACAATAATTAATATCATATACAAGCTCCTTCATAAGGGGACTTCTTCTTTAACAAAACCCTGAGACATTAAAATCTCAAAAACACAATGATATTTATATAATAATCAAATAAAGTCCGCTAGTATTTTAGATCCTCAATACTCCTTTTTCAAAAATAATATTAAAGAGACTCTTCAAGATAGTATATAATATAAAATTAACAATGGAACAATTAAAGATTAATAACATATGGTGTCCCATATAGGACTCTAGAGAATGCATGGAAAACAACTTCACAATTCTTCTCACCGACTAAGATATTTAAGACGAACTCTAAGTACCTCTATACTTCACAGTCCAAGAAGAGAGAAGCTACTATGACTACGCCTCAGAGATGAAATAAATAGTTGAACAAACTTAGTTCTATTACAGAGAGAGAGTATATTTAAGATAGATTCAGTCACATAGGCAATGAAGATTTTTTCTTATTGAACAGTTTGATTAAATTTAAAATCAACCTAAAATGATAATGATGAAAATTGAACAAATTTTTAGATGATATATTTAAATAATATAAAAGGGCTTATCCCTTATTTAATTTCACATTAATATATATCGGGGGTATTATTATTATATTAATACATTAATAATAATAATAATAATAATAATAATAATACAATATCTACAACCAGCTCATTCTAATTAAGATTGTACTTATTTTAAACCATCAAATTAATTGTACTTAACTTCTAAAAATCTAATTAGAATTTGTTCTTCTAGCTAGGCATTTCCAACTGAAATACTTTGAATGGAGATCTACTTACTTTCACAATGTTTTAAAAATGCAGCTGCATCTTTTATGTCATTTGATACACACTTATAATTGGTAACATAAATTAAGTTATAAGCAAATAGTTAACAAGCTAAAATCCTCATGAGAAAAGAAGTGTCTTTATAATACATAAAACTAGAATACTTTACATAATGCATAGTTGGTTGGACATTCATCAAATAAATTGTAGCAAAAAGGTAAGTATAATTATAAAAATTTAACGGAGATTGGGAATATTTTAAACATTTATACTCTAGAAAAATAGTAAGTACTGTAAACAATAATGATCATTAAAGAAGAGGAAATATAAAACTTTTAGATTTTTACACTGTGATCACTAATGATCTTAAAATAATAATTGTTCTGACCGAGACCCCCCCCCTACCCCCCTCCCCCCCCCAATGAAAAATATATGACCCTCCCTCCCCCCTTTATAATAAAATTTTTCAAATTATATGAAAAACATATTCTTATGCTTTGAATCATGATCTATCTAAAAAGAAATCTTGCCCTGCGGGCAGCTACTGTTATTTATTATTATATTTGATAAGCTTCACTACGTCCGTCGACTTTTTTTGATACATGCTTGTATAGGAAAATATTACAAATGAATTTTATTTTTGAGTGTCATTAATTTAATTTTTATTATATCTATTAATATAAACGAACCCAAATTCTATTTAATAATTTTTTATATCTACAATCGTCTTTATTGGGCATAATACTTTAAAATAATATAATAAACATTTACACTTTTGTAAATATTTGTCTTATCATATCTTAATTAATTATGAAAATAATATATTAAAAAATTAAACAATATCTAATTATTTTATTTAATTTAATATAAATATAATTATACCTTTTATCAAAGATTTTTATTTTTCAAATTCATTGATAATTTTATAAGTTCAATTTCTCAAAATATCACAAGAAAAAAATAATAGAATTGAGATTTAGCAAACAATAGTAGCTCTATAGATTAGAGTTTGTTCAGTTTGAAAAAATAGTCAATTAAATCTCTCATTATCTTTCCAAATAAAGTTTTTAAATCCTGTTTAAAACATATTAAGTTTATTTAGAAAAATTTTCCGGAAAAAAAAACGTGTAAGTATCAAATAATGATTAATAGATAAGGCTAATTTTTTCTAGAAGTTTGAGGCATTATTTAATCTTTAAAATTTAGAGTTATTATTTGTAACTGATTTTATCCAAGATAAGATAAAGAGGAATTATAATTTTTAATGAGATGAGTTGTGTATGGACCCTAAAAATGAAGTAATTTATATAAATTATTAAAAATGAATTTAATTAATAGTGTGTTAATGAAATGGCTAAGCTATCTTACTAAAATATAAAATGAACTCATTGAATTAAAAATTCTAACTTGTATAAAATAATTTAATTAAAAATTTTCTCTTAAACTATTTAAAAATGATTTCATAATTAATTAAGATATGATAAGACAAATATTTACAAAAGTGTAAATGTTTATTATATTATTTTAAAGTATTATGCCCAATAAAGACGATTGTAGATATAAAAAATTATTAAATAGAATTTGGGTTCGTTTATATTAATAGATATAATAAAAATAAAATTAATGACACTCAAAAATAAAATTCATTTGTAATATTTTCCTATACAAGCATGTATCAATAAAGTTCGACGGACGTAATGAAGCTTATCAAATAATAATAATAAATAACAGTAGCTGCCCGCAGGGCAAGATTTTCTTTTAGATAGAGCATGATTCAAAGCATAAGAATATGTTTTTCATATAATTTGAAAAATTTTATCATAAAGGGGGGGAGGGGGAGGGTCATATTTTTTTATGGGGGAGGAGGAGGGTAGGGGGGGTCCTCGGTCAGAACAAATAATATAAAATAATTTATTGAAAATGCAGAGGCAATTTTTCATTGCACATATCTTCCCTAGTTTAGCTTCTTATAGAAATAAATTAGACATCTTGGTTATTTCAAATAGAATCCTTTATTAAGTCGCTTGAAAATTGCAAGTAATTTTAGTAAATTTAATTATACATTAAAAAGATTAATATGCCATTAATTTACTAAATGCCTACCTTATTTAAACAAATAGAATAGATGGCATTCTTTGAAACTATATAGTTGAGAAATATTCACTAATTTAGGTTATAAAACTTTAAATAATTTAAAAAAAAGGTAAAAGGTTGAGAGATAATATTTGGAATACATAAACAAAATCATCACAAAAACACACTTCAAATACTCTTACAACTAACCATATTATAATTTTATTCAAGATGTGTTTATTCTATTTTTAGCTTTGAGTTCTTTTAGGTTTTTTTTCTAATTTAAATACTTTCTATATTAAAATGAAGCAAGCTAATATTCATATAAGCATATTTATATTACTTTTCTTCACTAAGTCTCATACTGAGTCATACATGTAAGTTCGAGTACAACAAGGTGTAGCTACTTTGTTTACTCGATTTCCCCGAACAATTATGGTCCAACTAAGATCATATTGAGGGTCCTTAGAGACCTTAATGATAATTAATTCACTAATCTATTTATCTTATCTTGTTTTAAACAAGTCCTTAGATTACTTCTGTTCAAGTACTATATATATATAAATGTGCTTATAGTATTAAATAATAGAGAGTTTAATGCCGAATTTATACCATAATTACGATTTCTTACTAAACATTTTACTAATAAAAATAGTAATAATAATATTACAAAAAATATTGAATATAAATAAGATTAAATTATTATATTTGTTCTTATTGCAATTTGGGCTATTATTAGAATATTTTAATTAATTGATTGATTTTCTAATAAATTTATTCAGATTCTTGTATTATTTTTATACTTATAAATTTTTACATTATTTAGCCAATAAATAGTTTTATGTTTTTCTTCTTTAATTATTCTTAAATTTGTATTGGAATGTTTAGAATTGAAAGATTTTCCATTATTTAATTTGCTTATTATCCCTTTTAATATCTATTATTAAACTTTCTAAAGATCGATATTGTTAGCTAAGTGAAAAATAATATGATCTATTTTATGGATTTAAGGTTGAAGTGATTATGTTTAAAGGTAATTATTATAAATATAATGGATTTTGCTAATGAAAATTATCAGTTTGATTTAGTATTAACCTGTCATTAATTTTACATTTATATTTAATTTACAAATTCTCGTAGTTCTTTTATAAGTGACCAATTACTAAGTTAAGTTTTGTCTTGTTTTTGTATAGAACCACTTAAGTGATTCATTAAAAAAGAAAACAAAATCAAAGCTATAGTAGAATTAAAATGAATTAGAATAATAATTTACTTATAAAAATGAGTTCTTGTTGAGAATCAAAACCCTAAAACACCTTCAGTAGTTATAAGTGCTTTGATTTGTAGATAATTTGATAGGGTTGGGTAGTATTAGTTTTTAATGTAAGATTAAAAGTAAATGTAATTAACTTAATCACTCAGATGAGCTTTTGGAAAGTGAGGTTGGGTCTGAATTTTATTTTGCTCATCTACTACACTCTATCTGTTCTTTCTATATTCTGCTCTTGTGCTTGGATTGATTATTATTTACTAACCATTTATTTTATTGATAGAGATACCCTTGTCTTGTCTATGATTATTTGATTCTTTGCTTTGCATTTTTTGTATCTTATAGAGTAGTAATCATTGCGAAGCATATTGGACTTTATTATTATTATTGCTCAGAACCCACACATCTCAATGATTATCTCTCTCTCTCCAGTCTTCTCTTTATGGGTAGTACCCGGAATTCCCATAACGCTTCCAAGTTTTGATATCTCCACTCTTAAAGCACTGTTGGAATATATTATTGTCACTCTTACAGGTAAAAGGTTTATCATTATATTTTGAGGAACCAATTTCTGGGTAAAAAGCCTAATTTGTTTTGCTTTTTTACACCTTGTAGAGTTTACGAGTTATTTAATGCAAGCTACTTATGATTCCTTTGATCATCTATCAAAATCTCCAAAGGCATTTCATTGAGATGTGTGGGCCTAAAAGTAACACGATCTCTCTCATGGAAAATATCATCTAGTTATATTAAGTATCCTCACTCTTTGAACTTTGATTGAGTAAGTACTTGATGCTCATTAGTAAAAATTCAATCTATAAATGATCATTGACGACATTCTTATCAAAGGAGTCCTCTAGAACTAGTAGGTCTATAGGGAAGTGCCTAAATCAATTAAGTGAGTACAGGAATTTTTTATATTGAATTTTCATCATAATTTTTGTAAGTTCAGTTGCTAAGAAGTAACGTGCCTTCATAACACATTCTGCTTCATTAGCCTGTTCTTGTACTACAGGTGGAAGAGATTCTCTTCATTTTCTTTTAGATAGAAGCTTAATTTTATTCTCTTAATTTCTAACTTCTATTTCTTTCTTATAAGCATTAAAAGATGCTTCATTAAATCTCTAGTTTAAGTGTATTGCTTATGTCACTCAAATAAATCATACTTTCCATCAATTTTATCATGTTTTAAGTGTACATTAGGCTTGGCTTCTCTATGCTCCTTCATATGTCTGTACTAGCTAGACTTATTAGCAAAATCTCTCTAACACTTCTTCTTCTTCAGCTTAAATGAAGATTTCATTTATTACTTTCTCCTCCTCTCTGTCTCCAACACACCTGTCTTTCAATTACTTGATATTCTTAATTTCTACATTAATAAAAGAGATTTGTAGTGGTAGCTCTTTAAGATCTTTGACTGTATTTTTGCTAAAAGTTATCACATTTCTTTGTATTACCTAAGGAAAATCTCATTTATTTTTATAGAAGTGATGCTAGATTTCTAAAAAGGTTACCGCTAATATTTAAATTTGAAATTAAAATTATAATACTTCTTCTTTAACATAGAGCCAATAAATAAAAATTAAAGACAGAGAACCTATTTGGAGATATTTTATTGTAATAGAGTAAGAAAGAGAGCGACGAGAGACGAATTAGCTTTAGAGATAGTATAATATGTAACCATTTTTTAAATCAATAATAAATTCATTATATCACATACTGGATTAGAAGGTGCACTAATTAATTATGTTTTTATTTAGGAGGTATTTTTTTGACTTTTCGATTAAAACTAGGGTGGTCATAATTAAGTACTAGCTTTTATTAAAGCTCCTAATTTATTACTAGCATTTTAAGAGCTGCACCTAATTAAATAAGTTCTCAATTATTAATTAAAATATGAAACTTTAACTATAAAAACTAATATCAATCTCCTAAGTTTGAGACCAGATTTCATAATCTAGTACATATCCTTCTAAGAGGTAGACATCCTATAGTTTGCCTATATTTAATTGTTAGTTTTTCCTGAGATATATTATTGAAACCAATAAGTTAAATTTGAATATCATTTCTTAGATCTTTTAACTAGATGGAGTCAATGAATGATGCAATGAAAGAGTGTAAGCACATGAGTTGCTTTCAAGATTCAGAAGTAAGGAAAATTGCACTGTTACCAAGTGCAGCAAGATAAACATAACCATCTATATAATTTTCTTGCTATAGTTGGTTTGTTTCTATCAACGATGAAGGGAATGAAAATATCATTTTTAAGAGAAATATTCTGCGAAGAAAAGAAACCGTTAAAAACTTAAGATGATAAGATTGCAGAGGTTTCAAACTCTCCTGAAATTATGTGACTAATTTAAATAGGACTCTATGAATGACCCAGAGATTTCGCTATACCTACCAACTAAGAAGCAGCTGTCAAATAAACTGACTGATGGAAACTATTTCTTTGGCATACTTGCTTCTATAAAAGGCGAATACTTTGAAAGAGATAATTCAAGAATCTCATAAAAAGAGGTACAGCATATCTCCTGAAGACAAGAACAAATAAGGAATCAAGATAAGTGAAACCTCTATATCAGAGCTGCAATCCATATATTTAAAGTGAGATTTAATGCTTTACTTTTTAGAAACCTGGCATTGCAATTTTCTTGATGAAGGAGCAGGTCAAACTTCTTAGAGAATGAAAGTCATAAAAAAAATGTTAAGTTAGCAAGAAACTTTGCTCCAACGTTCAAGCATTAAATTAGATGAACATAGCATAGAAAATGGAGCAGGCAGTATGAGAAGAAGCATGAGTGAAAGAAAGATCTATTAAGAAAAAAAGAAAGGGAAGTCTGCGTCAACGAAAGAATTTTAAAAATGTCTAAAATATTCATTTACTTGATCTTATACTTATTTATAAATATTGTCTCTCCTTTCTTTTGTACATTTATAATCCAACTTATAGTCTACTCTCTTAGCTGAACTTTTAATAAAATCTATTGTCTCTATTGGTCGGTCATGCATCAAGTGATATAGCAGGAATTTCTTGAAATGGCCATTTTGTGCCAAGTAGAATTAAATGCCATTAAACAGCTTGATATTTAGGTACGTAAAACAATGATTTTATTTGAAGTCTTTCATAACTTGCATTCGCTTAATTTATCTTAAGAATTGAGAGTTTATCAACGAATAGTTTAACTTTTCTTTCTAAGTCGCTCTAAGAATTTAGTATCCTACTCTGTCATAATAGAGCAAGGGTAAAAAAGAAAATATTAATGAGTATCCTTGCTGAATCTGCAAGAACATCATTCGTTTCAACCTTAACATATGATGAATTATTACTATGTTACTATGTCTCTTTTATACCAAAATATCTTGATAAAAGTGTTGAAGGTAAGTCAAGCATCGTCAATATGAATATATATAAAATTGTTATATTAGGCTCTCTAGATTGATTTCATTAATGAGTTAATATATTTTACTATTAAAATTTAGTCCTTCTCTTAGACTAGCAACTCAATTATTATTGCTTTAATTATAGAGCAAGAAGGCAGTGAGAGCGTACAATTGAAGGACTACACTTTAGTAAAAGTACAATTTACTTGAAACTAAGTACAGTTTTATTTATTCATTGTATATATCGCATCCTTAGCAGAATTTGGGGACTAAGTCTGTGTACTCTTGATCATGAATTGAATCAAAAAGCATGTAGTTTGCGCCTCGCATTTAATTAATAACCTCAACCCCTTAGAAATTCCCAATAAATGAAATCACTATTAAAACTACTGAAGAGTTTTTGGTGTTTTAAATATTGATGCTTTCATATTTCTTCCTTGAGAATTAGATTTGTGGACTGATAAGATATCACAAACAAAATATACTTTTTTTTCATCTAGATATTTGGGGTGCAGCTTTGCAAAAGAAGTGTAATTAAAAAATTGTTAGGGTTAGACAAATCCATGTAGTAAATTAAAAAATATATCAATATATTCACTGTCAAAGACTGACTCCTAATTTCGCATATTGTCGCTTAAATAATCTAGTTTTAAACCATAAACTCCTAGTTAAACTTTAATAAATGTGAGCATGTAAAATAATTCAATCAGGTTACTGAAGAGGCTTTTGCTTTTGTTCTGCCAAACTCTCAAGGAATTCTATTAGTTTTAAAAGGAAATTTGACTGAGCTTACAGGAAATCGAACTGAAAATGTTTTTGATAATGCAAAAATGGACACTTGAACAAGTACTGATATGAAGATTCTGATGAGAGATGCTGAATAGCGTATTGATGAAGATTATGAAGCTAATGCAGTATTTAAGAAAATTATAGCTATTTTATGCTGTATTATATGTATAAATTTTGGATAATTAATAAAAAACTCCTCTCAATCTACTTAATTCTCTTAATTAATTTAATTTAATTTATTTGAAAACTCTTAATAAAAATCAAAAGTTACTTAAAGTGCCGTAAAATGACATTATGATAGACCTTATATTCAAATATGGTTTATAGATAAATTTCAAAGAATCTAATTAGAAATTATAATAAGTAGAGTTAATAAATCACCAAAAATAGTAACTTATATTAAAATTAATTGTTATTTTTAAACATATAAAATTATACCATTAAATTTGATTTACAGCCTATTATATTTTAAAATTTTACTCTTAATTTTTTAATTATTGATGATAATATTTATTCATTGGATAAAAGAAACATACAGTTATTAAGATTCTTAATCACATTTTTAATTTATTATTGTAACTATTATAGACGATCGACTATTCTTTGACTATTGTTTTTACGTTAATATACTACCAACCTAAAGGCCATTTATTATTAAATATGAATTATTTTCTGCTTATAATCCCCAAGTAACAAATTAATTGGCTATTTTATTCTACCTCATTACAATTCTTTTCATAATAGGTCAAGCTTAAATTTGAGATTACAATAAAATCTAATTTAAGTATATTTTAAAAATATCTTTAAATATTACCTAAAGAATTAATTAAGATGAGTTTTTTAAAAATGGTGAATTGAAAACAATTTGATTTATGTAATTAATTGCAAGAGGAATATATATATATATATCTATTAAAACAGTTTCATCTCCTGCATCATCAAAATGGTATTCTTTTTCTTGTCATCTACTTACCATTTTTATCTTGTCACTAAATCATTCTGCTAAGTCTTTGTCTTTGAGCCATTTCTAGCCTTACCAGGTACGAAAAAGTAAAAAATTTAGATATGATTTTTGTAGCATACATTTTTTGTAAGTTACAATTCATCTACTGCTCAGACACTTTTATATATTCTTAATTAATTGTTATAATTCACTAATTTTGAAAAAATTCTTCATAAATACTTTATCTACCATTATTTTTTATTATTGGGAAATAATGATGGTTAAAGAAAGATTTGAATGTGATTAGATTTATAGTTAATAATTATAATTCGTATCAATGACCTAAGTATCAGATGAAATAAAATTAATAAGAATAAGTTGACTGCTGCTAAACTAAATATAGAAAGATTAAAGAATGTGATTTTGTGGAGGAAATGATTTTAATTATTTAGAGAAACTGTTTGAATAGTAAAGGTTAAAAGAAATATAATATAAAAATTAAATATGACAAACCTCGAATGTCAAATTCGATGATTAAATCTTGATTTAATAATTATTAGTAAACAAGAGATAGACTTGAGAAATTAATTTCAAAGGTTTTATCACAACATTAATTAGGTTTAGATGCTATAGATATTCAAAGCAATATTAAATTCTAGTTACAAGCAGTGATTAGTTTAAAATAATAGCAAAAGTCTAATTATAAGAGTAAAAAATTTCTGATAAACCTACTGACAGAGAAAACTGATACTAAAAGTAAAGAAACACAATAAAAAAATATAATATGGTACATAGATGTTAGAAGCCAAAAGTTATTTTTAAAGAGCATTAGGCTAAAGATATTTCAGGAAAGTGGATCTTATTTTAATAAAACCCCAAGAGTAATTTTATAAGATAAAGTAATTTGTAGTAAAAAATAAATTAACAAACTTAAATAAGAAAAAAATGTGTTTGTAGCGAGGTGTGTCTCCAAGAATATCTGCTTCACCATACTTTACTATAATCTCTCTTTCTTTTTAATCCACATCCATTATTCTAATCCTCTTTTTTCGTTGAGATTTAAGATTATAAATCGCTTTATTAACTTTGTTAGTTCTCCTTCATATATGTTTCCATTTTCTTGTAAAATTTCTATTTTCTTGAAGAATTCCTTTTCTATCTTAAACTATTATCTTAGAGAATATCTCTAGATTTTTAAGTTTTTCATCTTGATTAAGTAAGAATCTAGCACTGGAATACATTTGACTGGAATATTTGAGATGAACCCCATTTTATTTATATTTAAAGAAAAGATTATATATATTAAATTAGAGCTGAAATAAAAAACATATGTCGTTTATGACAGCTTTTGCGGCTATCATTAAAGGGTACACTTGCGTGAACCTACAGAACTTCGACATAAGTTCAGATCTCGGTGATAATTATTCTGATTTTGATATTTGGGATTTAGAAGACGAGATCGAAAAATTCGAAAAGTCAAAGAAATAGCAAATATCACCACCAATCCCACCATTTGAAGAATTAATAGTTAATGGATAGGAAACTCTACCTACTAAATAGGAAAATTAACAATACGTCACCCAACAGATTCCAGAACAGAATTCTGATCAGAAAATACTCAACAACAGTATGCCGATCGATATAACTTTCAAAATACCTTATCAAAAAGAAATAGATATTTGCGACAAAATGTGATTACAGCCACTCACTTAATATTACCCTATAACCTCACATGGTAAGAGGAACAAATCGAAATAAGCAGAGGAGTCCCATAAGGGGGAAAAACATATCCACTCTTCTTTGTCTTGCTACTGGACAATGCCATCAGAACCTTTGAGATCTAATTCAAAATAAGAATAAGAAAAAAAATAAAAATATATGCAGATGACATCGCCTTTCTATTTAAACCAGGAGACAATATCCCAGACATCAAATAGAAAGTTAAACAACACTTCTAAAAATATGGACTCATAATAAACGAGGGCAAGTGCGGGGATATTAGTGTCCAAATCTTTGACTTTAATAACCTAGGTATCTAAAAAAGAAATTTAGATACCTAGGACTGAACTTAAGCTCACACCCACACAAATTTTTTGAAAAAGTCATCGGACATCTACATTCAGAAGCAAAAACATCTTTCCTAAACAGGTTCAAATGTGATGATTATCTTTATCATAGAGTATATAAACAATATATATTCTCCAGAGTTCAAAGTAAACTAACACCAATTCTAGCAACAGCAAACCCGAAATATCTACTAGAAATGATGCTAATTTATAAGAAAAATGCAGCGACATTCCTAAAAAGGGGTGAATCTTTTCTTAGATCTTTCGATGCAAATAAAGAGAAACTTTACAAGAATTCACCTTACCTTACGGACATTATCATTATCTCATCAGTCCTTGATAAATATTTAGGCACCTTTCAAAATTCACTCACCATAAGACTAGACTGGATCGAAAAATATGACCAGATATGGTATACCTGGTCAGGATTTTCAAACTATCAGCTTGATAACGATAACACTGAACCCAAATTCAAATATCACAGAGCAAAAATGATTGCAAAATACCTACCAAACACTCTCTCAAATTTACTAACAAACTAACCTAAGCTGTTTGGAAAACCAATTATCTGCTAATGTGGCTTCCCCTTTGTATCAGACTGGTAACACCTACCACATATAGAGTTCAACACAGATGAAATGATAAAAGAGATAAGAATCTATTTATCTCATATCATTCTATATATACTAGAAAGGATAAAAATTAACTACAACCCAGATATCTCAAATAAGTCAGGACTAACATAAAACAATTCCAAAAAGTCATAAGACGAAAAATATGGAATTTAACTATTAACACTAAAAGGGCTTGACCCTTACATATATAAAACATATATATAAATCCGGGGGGCCGTGAGCCCCCGGATGTGGATTAATTATTATTATTATATATAAAGAAAAAATAGATAATAGAAATTATAAATTAATTACATGCTTTCTAGTAATGTACAATTAGTGTTCGAATCTCTATGGGAAATGCTTTTTGTTTTAATAATAGTATTTATTCTATATTTAAAGATAACAATCACCCTTATTACATTAAAATTATACTAATGGGGTTTTACTAAGAAATAATGAGCAAAATTAATTATAATTCTTAACTCAGAAATATAAAACACTGTTAAAACACAAACTCTCGAAAAAATTAAAATATCCTAAAAATTAAAACTATTGTTGGGATTTCTTTACTAATATACTTAATTATAAAAAAGAACTAAAAATGTGATTTAATAATGTGTAGTCTGAAATATATATTAATCTTGATTTTTCTGGTATTTTCATAAATTATTCACACAAATTTATATCCAATTAAAGTATCTTTTAGCAATAGTCCTTTAGATAATTTTTATAACCAATAATTTCTGCTGATGAGTTATTTTACTTATTTTTAGACCTCATGCATCTTTAATTACCTATATAAGACTTACTTATCTTTAAACAGAGTCTTATATCGATAATATACCATTAAACTTCAACTTAAATGATCTTTTGCTAAGATTATGTTAAATAAAATAAAAAATCATATAACTTAATCTGATATCTATGGTCTAAGATACTAAATAGATAGATAGATAGATAGATAGATAGATAGATAATTTATTAGGAAATTAATATTAAGGGGAAATAATACTGAAGGTAAGTCTCCCTCCCGACCTCCCCTTCGGAAGCATCAGGTGTGGTCACCACCAAACTCGACCGTAGTCCAAACACGTGTTCTTTCTTCCATGTAGCCACTACGGATTTCCAAGTGGGGTCATATGCTGCCATTTAACGTCATACCTGCTCCGTACGAGTATCCCGTGCTTTTTACCAGGTACAGACACTACAGAACCCTGGGATATTCCGTGCTTTTTACCAGGTACAAATATCAGCGAACCCTGGGTTTCGAACCCCCTACCTTGTCAGAATTGGTCAGGTGACAACCGTCTGGACAGTAGGTCCGAAACTAGATACTAAATAGTAAATTTTAATATTAAAACAGAGACTTTTTGTTATTTTTATTTGTATTTGAATGAAATTGATTTTGGAATATTAATAAATATTCAATAAAATTAGTGGCAGTTAAAGCCAATCATTTAATGATTTTAATCTTATTATATAGTTAATGAAAAAGAGCTGATAATAATTTTTTTCTAAAAATATTTATTTTAATCTTTAGAGTGAGTTAAGATTTATTTGAAGTCATATTCCCATAATCTATTTTACGAAATATATTTTTAATTCTAACATTATAATTAGAATGGTTAATGTGTTTTAAGAGAACAGAAGAATATATGTGAAATTATATGCAATTCCTATATAAAATAATAATCTTAATTATATAATTTTTATGGCTACTAAATTATGAAAATGTTAATTTCACACTTTAATACATTTTTTCAATTATTTTTTAGCATTTGAGAATTAATAATACATTCAACCTGAGCTATTTTCATAATTTTGAATAAGTTATTTTAGGACCATATATAAGATATATATATATATATATCTATTCAAACTTAAAATTGTTGATTTTGTCAGCATGCTGCACTAAACATCATATGATTTTGAAAATCAAATAAGAAAGTTAAATTGTAATGACTTATTAAAGCCAAAGCAATAAGAATTATCCTCACATATGCAATTAAAAGTAGTTATATTAATTTTAAATATTTCATTTGCACGATTGCTTTATTTGTTATTAATTATAGACGGAATTTAGTAAAATTATTTAAGCTCAATATTTATAAAATACATAAAATTAGGTAATTTGAGAAATTTATACATTCAAGTTAATTATATATTAAATACACCTGCCACTAATTATCTTTATTATAGATAGAGTGAATAGATATATTTATATTAGAAAAACGCGGGTTTGGGCGATTTATTTTTTAATATAAATTAAGCTCTTAAATAACATTTTTTGGGTTTTTGGTTTTTTATATTTAACCTTCATACTCTAAATGGGAGAAAGTAAGAGAGAGGTGAGCTTTGTTTCTATTTTCCCTCCACTTTCCCAAGTCTAGAGAATCTGTCATATATATATATATGTGTTTTTAAGCTTGATTTCGTTCAAGCGAAAAGAATACTCAGAATTTTTAACTTCAAATCATCGGTGATCATCATACTTTCGCTTTGTGATAATCTCACAAAAGGCGAATTCATTTGGTCTGTAATTGACGGTCGTTGGTGAGCCCAAAAATTAAGACTGGACCAAATAACATGCAACCCATCTAATGGAATTCCTTACTGAGAGTTGTTTTATCTAGTAAAGAATTCTTGGAACTTTCTATGACTGACGTATCTGTAGAAAGGGTAACTTGGATCAGCGGAGGCAAAAGGAACATTTTAGTACCTACCAACGATCATCGTCGATGTGATGATCTCTCCACTTTCATCATCGTCCTCTTTCTTTTGAGGAGATTCTTCTGACTGGTCTTCACTTGAGTAAGCTATGGCCATAGCCAATTTGTCGAAGGATGAGATTTCGTCTTCCTGTTGAAAGAGTGGGAGGGTTGAGGGGGTTACTAAGATGGGATTTGGTTGTCTTTGTTGTAAGATGTGATGAGATTTTGAGATTACATTCTAAATATATTTCTAATAATATTTAATTTTAAATCCCTTTAATATGAATAAAGCTAATAAGTGACAGTTGTAATTAATATATAATTAACTTGAAAGTATAAATTTCTCAAATTACCTAATTTTATGTATTTTATAAATAATAAGATGAGATAAAATTTGATTGGCAATTTTAAGTGTATTATTTTAATTTTCTATTGGAAGATCCTTAGATTATCAAATTTTTCAAATTTAATGGCACACTTAAAATTTCAAATAATTTTAATTATATTTTTCAAATTAAAATTAAAAAAAAGAATACACAAAGTAGACTATAATAAACTAGATATGGTCATCCCATCTACTTCTTTCCTCGAAATCTTAATATTAATGTCTCATCATTTGTAGGTGTGTAACTCTGGATTTCAGCAGCAAATGTGGAAAGGTATCATAGATGAAGCAAGTCGTAACTCTATACTCGTCCTCCTTATCTTTTTACTAGAAGAAAGGATTATTAGGATACATTCAAAGTATTTAAAAAATTTGGATTCATTTATCTTATTTACCTTAAAATTTCCCTTAAATGGTATAGTACTATAAACCAAATAGACTCCACATTCCGGTACTAACTTATAGAGAATCTTTTTCAAATCTCAAATGAGACTCTAAAGCAACTAGACGACTAACTTTATTCTTCACTTCCTTTTAATCATATTTGAAACCACGTTAATAAATAGGAGATTGTTGAATCCTAAACCTAAGACCATATCGAATAAGAAAATTGATTAAAAAATTAACAAAAATTTCAATTTATATCAAGCTTTCATCAGATTATAAAATAACCCAAAAGAAATGAGCTATTCGTATAAGACATTAATTTTGCCTGTAACTATAATAATAAAGTAAACCCTAAGCTCATGAACTACTTTTAATGAAAAATACTGGCATTTAAATGAGGATTATACCTAATAACTTTTTATCCCTTGAATAGATGACTTTGAATAAAATGAAAAAAATAACATCATAATCAAAGGACAGCAGCCTTTAAAGAATTTTAAACCACATTGTCTTACCGAATATCGTTTGATTTATATAAGTCAAAGGGCAAAAACGACTCACTCGCTATAAACTAGTTATTAAACTATTCTATAACTATTTAACAATATTTCGATCACAAATTACTTAATCATACACTCACTAATCTGCAATCCCCCAAATAAATAGAACTAGATTCTCTCTATTTTCTAAGCATTTTATGAATAAATAATTTGCCCTGCTGGCTAATTTATAAAAAACAATAAACACTAAGCACCCCACGATATTTAATCATATCTAGATTAACTAAAAATTGTCAAGAATGTATAATCTCATTGAAAAATGAAAGAAGTTAGGGATTTTAGCTAGCATGTATTTACTTAATCAATCCTACTTATAGTTTATTCCCATAAACTTCATTTAAAAGGCATTAGATATACTGAGATCTGATTACTTGAAGCTTAAATAAGAAATAAAAATTCTAAATCACACCAAACAATTAAACTAGAATTAGTAATTATCTTTAGGATTAACTACCAGCTTGATATCCCTTCTGTTGGCCTGAATTGGAGTAATCTTTTTACAGCAATAGGAAAGGACCCTAAGATAACTACCCGTCCAAAGAAATATTAAAAAGCTCAACTCTTAATTGTGGGTCTCTGACACAAATTCCTTGCTCAAAGGAATCTGGCTGGACAGTAGGGAGGGTGAAATAGTCCAGCACTTTTCAACATAGATTAAGGGCATTTTACCCTTAAACTATTATGATGAAGATCCGAGGAACTCTAAATAATGAATTACTGTTACTATATTTTACAAAATTAATTCGAATTGAAACATATTAATTAACTTATTACTGGTGTCTATTATTTTAACAAACGTATAAAATTATAATTTTAAAATATCGTAATAATCTTTTCTTTTTCATAAGAACATTCCTTGAGTTAATTAACAACAATATTATCTTATAACAACTAAAATCTAAAATATAGACATAATTTATTAATATTAAAAAATGTTTTAACTATTTTGCTTATTTTTAATTTATAAATTTTTGTAAGTTTCCTCAAACTTTTAATTTATACATAATTGCTACTTAAAATGGACTCAGTGATCATGCACTTAAAATTTTATAATTTGAGGCAACCTACTTCACCCCAAATATTTACTGTTTAAAATTATTATTCCAAGAAGATTTTTCTAACTTTGAAGGATATTTATCTGGAAAAACCAATATTTATAATTAATTCCCAATTAAAAAACTCAAATATAAACTAGAGTGACTTTACCATATATTTCATAAAAAATTAAAGTTTTGTTCTTAGTAGTGGTCTTTATACCCCAGATTTATATTAATGTAAACTCTTAAGAAATTATCATTGAACTAAGAAAATCTGTGTCAAAGATTATGATAGGCATATTAAAATTAGTTGTATGTCACCACTCTATAGAATATTAAATTCCTTGTTTTGATGATCATATTTATCGAATAATTTTATTAAAAAACATTGAGGATGGGTTTTAGACATATACTTTTTTTTTCTTCTGAAACAAATGTTACTAATTTAATCATTTCGTTCATCTATTTCTAAAAATCGATCATATTCATATGTTAAGTTATAATTTTACTTTATTTTAATGAGCTAGATTAATTTTTAAATATCATTAAAAATCAATAAATTAATTTTAATCTAATTATTTACTATTACACTTTTGCTTATAAATTAGAATTTTTGTAGATTTGGTAAAATTTTTGAATATTCAGGTGATTTTCAAAATAAAGTTACATCAACAAGTTTATTATATTAAATATAAAATGTATTGAACTAATAAGTTTGATTAATTGATGTAATGCAATGGAGCTTTTCTCGATTGCATCACATTTTTATCATAATTTTTTTCTAAATTATTTTGATATTTTTACTTAAAATATTATTATTTTATTAATTTATTCAATTTGTGAGTAATTACACTTGATAGATTGATGAATAAATCATTGTTTATTTTACCAAAAAGTATCAATTTTAAAGAGTTTTACTATTCATAATTTAATAACTCTTTTTTATCCTACATATAATGCTTAACTTTATTATAATGATGCTTAAATTATACTGTTAAAGTAGATTTTAAGTTAAATATATACTATAAATCGTCTATTTTTTTTAGCTAAAATCATCTCTCATTTTAATCTTGAATAATAATATTTTATATTAAGTTATTCAAGTTGGTTAGATAATGCTAAACTTATTGTTTGAACTTATAAATTAATTTAATACAATATCAACACGAACGTTAAACCCAGTAATAATTTAGGAATAAGTTATAAATCTATCTTTCATGTTAAGTTTATCAAGGTCATTACTTAATAATTCGTGTTACTCAATGATTTGGTATATACCACTTTATTTATTTCTACAATCTCATAATTTTTTGATAATCTTACCAATTGAATAATAATTTAAATTGAGGAGTGGTCTTAAAGTGGAGGACAAACCTAGTGTTACCAAACTTATATAAAGTTCCCAAATACTTTACTTCCTGGGCTCTTATACGATTACATTCAAAACCCCAAAACCCTTTCAGTAGTTTGATTGAGTTTTTGATTGATAAAAGTAGACTATTAGTGCATACTTTATTAGGGTTTTAATAGGTTTATGTAGAGGTGTAATGTTTAAATGTTAGTAATTTAATTGAGTATATGCGAGGTTTGGGGTCAGTTTATGACACTGAGTATATAGATTTATTGTTTAAGTTGCGATATGGATGTGATGAATATAGTGAATAACTCAAGCCTTTTCTGAATTATACATCTATTGCAAGACTGCTCCATAAATCTCCAGCAACTGTGAGGTCTCACTGTCTATTAGCATTGAATTTAAAGAGTTACCATCTTAATTCTAAGCCTAAGAGACCCTTAAAATTTTAGCAGCATCATATTGAATATCTTATTAATGATAAGACTCTTAAATACTGGGCTCATTCTCTCTAACCTAGAGAGCTGTTATGTTTCATCGACAATTTCCTGAGCTTCATATCTCTGCTTAATCTATAGCGAACATATATAAAAAGAATGGAATATCTTACAAGACAGACAGTCAATCGCATTAAGAGAGTGATTGACTTTAATGTTCCATTTTATAAGGATAATTTAAATTATATATTCGATTATATGCAAAGGGCTTAAGAGCATAATATAAAGTTCATACACGCTGATGAGGCAGTGTTCACCTTTAATACCTTCATATCAAGGTCTTGGTATAAGAGGTACAGCAACATTGAAGTATATGATTAAAAGGTTAAGGTTTAAACTCATGCAATACTTGGTGGAATAACTGAAGATAGTGGCCTCGAGACTTATGTTATTCACCCTCGTTCTATAAAGACTGAATATTATATTAAATTCTTGCAATAACTCAGAGATAAGTACGCTGACTAAGAAATTATTCTATTCGTTGATAACTTGTCAGTTCATAAAACTAAAGATTCAAGAAGGAATATGAAAGGCTAAATATAACACCTGTATTCAATGTTCCTTACATCCCT